>MU254133.1:0-27024 GCA_019669825.1 Calycina marina
TAGTCTCTTTGTATTATAGCCACCCATCAGGCCCTTTTGGCCTATCCCACGATCTGCTCTCTGGTGTATTCCTGTATATAAACCGCTAGCTTAGCCCGTCCTTATACCCTTCGGGAGGTCTCACAGGACGGAAATAATCATCATCATCATCATCATCATCATCATCCTCGCGTTTTCAAAAGTAGTTTAGCCATATCTTCGACACCAGCTATTCGGGGCGCAAATCCTAAGGATCTTTGGTTAAGTATATGTTGAATAATCGTATCTTCCTCTACATCGTTCAGTTTACAACAATTAGGTCGAGCTTCAGGGCGAGGGGGGCGGTCGGTTATTCGATCGCGGAGTGTTGATTTGGGCACTTTGCAGCAGCATAGGGGGTGGTTTTTCTTGATGATTGGATAGCTTCGATAGCAAGTATGATACTTGCTTGTTGTATTTGATTTTCCATTTATAGTAGTTGAAAAAACGCGTATAAAGATGGTAGGGTAGAAGCCAAGGAAATTCCACAACTCGGTGATAAATCAAGTTACTATTATTTGTAATTGTGCAAGCAAATCACCACTTATTGCCACGGATAGGACCTCCTTTTAATCGCAGAAGCTCTGCACATCTTCTAGGCATTTCAGCAATACGGTGCCTAGTCCACTGTTGCCCACACCTTTATATACTACGCGTAGCACCAGAGATCTAAGCTATCTTGCATCACCCAAAAAAAAACTCCATGATTTTGAGCCCTACACTTCCTTTGGTCGAAAAAATTAGGATGTATAATAAGGCACAAATTGGCTTTTATAATGCATACTTAGTACTAAGCATCAGCAGCCTTGCTATCCCACAAGAAACTTCCTCTGTGTCACATAACTTATCTTGTGTTTCCATCTCCAGGTTGGAAGAGGGCCAGGACATGAGCATTTGAGACGAGCTCGACTGGAGTCTCTGTAGGAGTTTCCTTCAGCTGGCTCAATACGAAGCATAATCAACCTTGATCTTCTTCAAGAACTTCAACACCAACTCAACAACCGTCTCCGGCTGTTCCTGTTGCACCCAGTGCCCAGCACCACCCACCAAATAACCGCCCTTATACTTCGTACACACATCCCCCATACCCTCAAAAGCGCCAGGATCCTGAAACGTGCCCCAGTCTCGCTTTCCCGAAATAAACAGACTCGGAACATCGATCTTTTGGCCAGCGAAAAGCTCAACGTCTTTCAAATACTCCGGGCTTGTGCCGATACGATAATAGTTCAGACCTCCTTGGAAACCGTTTCGCTTAAATGCATCGACGTAAACTGCAAGTTCGTGGTCTGGAAGCCATCTCTTGCTTTGTTCAGATACTTTAGAAGGGTCTTCGTTTTTCATGGTTGCTTGTACTGATTCGCGCATTCCTAGATCTAGAAGCATCACGTAGTAGTGAGGCAACTTTGCTAGTTCAGTCGCACTTTTTTCTTTCAACGGATATGGATGATTGCCGTTCCAATCTGCACTTTTGAGATAGTAGTACCCTCTCAAGAACTCGTGCATTCCGTCAGGCGGATCCATCTCTTTCGCCGCATCAGCAGTCGCGTAATACGTCTTATAGTGTTTTCTCGGCTGATCCAGCTCAGCTAGACATTTCGCGATATTTACCTTCTTCTCTTCTTGTATCGACTTGTTCAACACATCGAATGGTAATTTCGGCGAGCCAGGAAATGGGTGTGACATCATCACTACACTATATTCATCAACTTACTCTAAAATAGAGGAGGGATGATGTAGCGTACGATTTGAAAAAGTCGGGTCGCATCAACGCACACATGCTCGCAACCACAGCACCGAAATCATGACCGATCACGCAGTCTACGCTCTCGTACCCAAGCGCATTCACCAAGATGACTGCGTCGCGAACGACGCGGGTCATGCTGAATGTCTTCAGGTCGACTTCGGAGAATGGTCGAGTGTCCCAGTTCGTCGTTGAGCCGTAACCTCGCTGATCATATGCGACAACGTAGTAGCCTGTTTGTGTTAGACGTGAGTTATGGGGAGGTTGATAATGCTGAAGAATATATACCTTGATTGGCAAGCGCAGGCATGATTTTCCGCCATGAGTACGCAATCTCGGGAAATCCATGGAGGAGTAGCAACAGGGGTGTTTTGGTGCCGTGATGGTAATTAGATTTGCCGGAGGTGAGGATATGGTAGGTTAGATCGTGTGAAGGGAGGTAGGATTCTGACATTCCTGATGGGAGAGGTATCGATGAGAGATCTGATGGCATTTTGATGTGGATAGTGATTGAGGGTATTACTTTGCAAAGATATTGATGTGTATCAAGTGCACTCAATGCTGGAAGGAAGGAAGTGGTTCGCGTAACCTCGGCTAAGGAGTGAAAATAGACAGCACGTGACCTTCAAAATTACTCCGATTGGCTATTCAAGGCACATGAATGTTGCAGTCGATAAGTTTCAAAGTTATCTCAACATATTGACTAGTAGTCGCTCAGCATTTAACAACCGAGTTCCGCATCACAGTACAAAATTCCAGTAAACACCTGTGCATTATGGCGGAATATTATCGATGCCGTGAAAGACATCGAGAAATTGAATGAGTACTTGGGAGTGAACAAGTGTGTAGTTGGAGGTTGGAGCGCTGGTGATAACGTCTTGCGAGTCGCTGAAATTGAAGTATAGTCTGACGACGACAGGTCCGCATCGTTAGAATGCGTAGCGAGATTGCCTGGCTGTCTTGGGGTATTTTGTCTTGCTGGTATCACTCCCTACGATGCCGAAGAATTAGACTTCATGGCCGGTATGGGTGAAGGCATTAAACCCTGTACGTATCCTACCCCCTTGGCTATCTAATAGTTACCAGACATAGAAGAGTTCAGCGTCTGTCTCCAAGGCGAAGAAGCACTCTCAGCCTTCCTCGCACCCAGCGCAAATCCTTGCTGCGCGCCGACGTCGACGATCTCATCGAAACTATGTCCAGTATACTGCAAGCCAAGGGAACTTGAAGACGGAAATCATCGGTGGTCAAGCACTTGTTGATTCCCTGCATAAGGGATTGAGAGTCAGTGGTTACGGGTGGATGGATGACGATTTTGCGTTCATCAATGCTTGAGGCTTTGAGTTGAGTGAAATTAAGGTACCGGTGTTGTTGTATCAGGGGAGCGAGGACAAGACGGTGCCATTTGGACATGGTGAGTGGCTTTGGGATACCTTGCCGCAGGAGAAGCTGAGGAAGGAACTCATCGATGATGAGGTATATGTTTCGATCTTCTCGAAGTTTAGGAAGAGCGTTTTTTGATGAGCTAATGGAGATTGTGAGTGCATATGTGGGATATAGTAATAGGGAAGCATCGTAAAATTCTGCAGATGATTCGTGATCGAATTCCTTAGGAGATCGATCTTTGAAGTCCACTCCAGTCAATACAAGTCTTCCATCGATGTGTCTCCTGTGCAGCTCCTAAGCGAGGAGGCCATGTTGGCTATGTCTAGAGCATATTCTGCTTGACGATGAGGTGCACGATTTGATCAAACGTTCAACCCATCGAGTAAAACGTTGTCACATGTTGAAAACGCGCTCTTGTTGTTTGCCAGCACCAGTGTATGGCAAGTTGAACTGCGCACGGCCCGATTAGTTAATCAGTGTAAACACACAACACTGCGATCTGCAACTCTTTTATGTAAACACTACAATATGGCACCCTTTACTCGCTGCAATAAAAGAAAAAACCTCCCAGGGGATGAGGTTGAGCCTACATTTCCAGATGCTGAGAAACGAGTTCGATTTTTAACGTTGTGTAGCGCATAGAAGACACCAAATCGAAACGCGCGGTTGCAGCAATGGTTCTTATACCTCGATCCACTGGGCGTCACTGGCTTCTCAAACGCGATTTTCTAGGCTCTATAGCCCATAGACAGACGCATAAGATAGGGAAGAAGAGCGTCACAGAGTCTAGCTTCTCAAAAGACTTCTGCAAGATGCTTGTAAGCACGCCGCGCAACCCAGTCGGCGATCAGTTCTATGAAGCCCAACTCGAATACTATGATATACAAGGCAGTGCCCATCATTTACGCCGAAAATTGGGAAGGATATACAATTGTGCTTTTGTCAAAAGAGATCATCTCTCAGAAAATCCGTGCGGAGGCAGGCGCATGAAGAGCAACACCAAAGGCAAACCGGTGGAAGTATTCTTATAACATATTATATTTACAGACGAAGTGCATATCGATCCTGGGGCACAAGCATGTGTGCGCAGTCTAACCTATCTCGCAGTGTACGAAGTTAGCCAAACAACCAAAAAATTGCCACATCCACCAATCCCCTCCCAAAACACCCTATTTTTTCAGCCATGAATCAGCACCAAAAGCGCCCAATTACGCCAGATAACACCCTTGATTACCAGATTATTAATAGGGAATTCGGGGTGCATTAAACTACTCTTCATAGAGCGTCTTTGCGCGCGATCTTTTGGGGGAGGATGGGCAGCCTCCTGAGGAGCACGTTTCGAGGTCTGAGATATTTCGACAGCTCTATGTTACCAGAGCCCAAGGACCCAAGGACATGACATTTTATCGAATGCAGACGACAATAAAGATGCTTCTTCTCGAACTATCTCGAACTACCCATCGATTGACAGAGGTTGAGCCGCGTGGTAGGAAGCGAAAGATCACGGAAGAGCAGGCCCAAATAATGGAAGATATTGTTGAAACAGCGGATTGGGAAGGGCACAGATTGACTTGGCTACAATTAGCTGGGGAGGCAGAGATTGAGGACGTGTCTACACATGGATATCATCTCGTACAATACGTGTAGACACGTCCTCAATTCTTTTGGGTTGTTCGGCTAATTTCGTATATCGCGAGCCTGTTACACCCTGGTGCTAGCACAGTTACATCAGTCCTCCCAATGCGTAAGCTAAGATTCAATAGTTGTCCACTTCAGTCGTCCAGCGGTCTGAAGAGTAACCACCCATATGCAATCCCTTTTTGTACTCTGCTATAGTAGAGCCTATAAGATCATACCTGAGCAGTGCCTAATAAGCTGGGGCTGACCTAGCTGCTTAATGAAGTCAATCTTGTTTGGTGACGACTAGGTTTGGGTTTAGGTGATGCGACCCGACTTGTCTGACTTGTTTGGATCATATTGACGACAGCTCATGGATCGTCATCATCTTAACATCTTTCACCTTTGGTATGTAATCTTGAAGTGTAAAAAGCCTCATGGATTCACAATTCCATTGTTCTTGGGCATCGTGGATCTAGATTGCATCGCTGCACTGAATCATCCCTGCTTGGCTGAGGTCTCCGCCGCCAGACCGCATACACACTAGCCGTTGCCGAGACCAGCCAGCGTCATCAACTCAAAGCTCAATCGGTGTGGACACCAATTTCTCCATCTTCATCCATCTTATTTTTTCGGCAGAGACGCTCAATGCAATAGCCTGCGCATCCTCAATTTGCCCACGATTGGCAGAGGTGCTAAGGTCAACAAATAGTCGACATGTTCGGCAGCGGGAGAAGGAAGAGGGGCTTGTCTAATCCGGTATGTCAACACAGCTTTGCTTCTGCTCGACCAAGTTGCGCATAGCTACGATAGGCTCTTGCTGACCCCGACGACAGCCCTTGAACAACAGCAACGCGAATCCCAATGCGACGACCGCGGCTGCCCAGGCCTTTTTGAAGAACCAGACTTCGAATGCATCATTGGCAGCAGCAGCTGCTGGAGCTGCCATCCGGTCGCGTCCGACGACACCCATATCGGTCGCAGATGTTCAGACCAAACGAACGATTAGGAGGGCCACTTCTAACTCGTCCATGGGGAGCTCGCGTGGTGGATCGGTTCTTGGAGATCGACCTGAGCTACAAAGGAGAGGAAGCAGTGGTTCAATGACAGAAAGGACATTTAGGGAATCATCACCACATGTTCCCAGCGCGCGCGATGTACCACCTGTACCTGAGATACCCAGGAACATATCAAACAGCCATCGACGGACTGCAAGTCTAGAGGCGCCAACACGCATGATGTCACCTCCTCCAAATGTCTCTAATGGCCGAGGATCCAGTCTGGGACCCAAGAACACGGCTCCTCTTCCGAAGAGAGGTGGCCAGAGGGTACAGAGTCTGTCGAGTGTGTCGGAGCTAACCAGTTTGCAGAGATCGGATAGTCGAGGGTCCGTTAATTTCTCATTACCCACCTCCCTTAGGTCGGATCCATATATATTTCACAAACAGCTAACATATTCCCCCTCGAAAAGACAGCAGTCTAGAATCAAAAATCCTGCAAACCAACATCTAGTCTATGACCCGAATACTCGGAGTTTCTTGCCATATGCAGAGATCCTGGCGATTGAGGAGAGGCAGAGGATACAACATGCTGCAAGCTTACCAGTCAAGAAGAAGAAGAGGAACGGGCCATCAGAAGCTTCTGGTGTACATTTGACGGATCGCACGATGGGAAGCAAGCCTAGGGGAACAGCGGTGGATGCGTTGGAAGCTGCAAATCATCAGGCGTCGGCGGAACTCTCAGCGCAGCCATCAACAACACATCAGCAAGAGCATCGCAGAGAATCGGAACCTGCGCCTGTTTCGAAGAAGAAACGACCACAGAAGGTTTCAACAGCCATTGAATCTGATAGCGACTACTCGCAGGTGCCGAATTCAGACAATGATGCAGACTATAGAGCGCACAAACAGAGTCGGCCAATTTCTCAGCTAGTCAAGAAACCGTCCATGGTTCGTGAAGAGCAAGAAGAGGAGGAGGAAAAGAACATCACGCCCATAAAAAGTTTGAAGAATGAGGAGTCCAGACGAACTATCTCTCCATCTATTCTCCCTAGGTCTTTAGCTAGTAGGAACTTCAGCAGAAATTCTCCGTCGCCGCTGCAAGAAATTGAGATACAGAAAGCTGATTCGCCAACACCAGTCTCTGCCTTGCGGCCTACAACGCCGGCTAATGGCAATGAGCATACCACGAATGGTAATGATACAGGGAGCAGATGGCAATCAGCGAGTCCAACACTGAAAACGCATTTTGCAGCGACTCCGGATAATCTGGTGGTAAGACACGACCCTCCTGGACGTTCTGTATCCCCTCGAAAGTCAGCACTCAAACACTTTGGCAACTCATCGCGGGATCCATCACCTATGGGATCCGACACTGGATCAAACGAAATGCACTCTGCATCGGCCAAGAAGAAGGCTAACAGAGTGAGTTTTGATCAGACGAACGTGGTAGTAGGCGAAGCAGCTGGTTTAATTGGAACAAACTCGCCGGTCACACAAAGTCCTCAAGCGGCGAAGCGGAATTGGTTCAGTCTAGCTGGTGGACGTAGCAAGAAAGATGCTTCTGCACCTAAAGATGACGACGAGGTTATGCAGCCGCGACCAGAGTTGCCATCCTTCGGAAGTGTTAGGGGAGCTAACCCACGCAAGGCACTTGTCGAGGATCGGCCACTGGTCAAACCAGCAATACAACCAGAGACGAATACCCCTATACCGTCTACTCACAATACTCCGCAGATAACGCAAACAGCAAATACAGGGGGTGCGGCTGATGCTCAACTCGGTCAATCTAATGATTATCTTATTAGCGCTCTTCTCTCACAGGATGCAGCACATAAGCAAGAAGCAAATATTTCAAAATCTCGAGAACCGTTACCTCCTCAGGCCACATCTGTGGAAGGCAGTGGCTATCACTCCGATAGTGATAGTACAATTGGAGATGAGTCCGAACCTGCAAATACAGTAATTAGCGCTAAGTCTCCGATTGATGCCAATTATCATGAACCAGCCCCTGATACTGCACCCCCTGTAAACTCAGATATTGTAGCCCTTCAAACCAATGGCGACGCCCCGAAAATATTACTCACTCAACCAACGCCTACCCTGGAAGACACCAACAGAAAAGGATGGTTTGACATGCCTGGAGGATTTCCATCAAGTTCGACATCAGATTCGGAAGACGATGATATTCCAACACTCACAGAGACACCAAAGAGTCTCCCACAAACTGTGGAACATCAGGTCACTGAGCCTACACCATCAATGGCGGGAATTGCCGAGCCTCTAGATGCTCCTCTTGTTGGATCACCTGTCGTTGGTTCTATCGTATCCGATAACCTCATGCACCGCCCATCAGCTGCCGAGAATGCCGAAGACACTACTGATACTGAGAGTATCTACAGTGATGCTGCGGAGGATCTCTCCGATATGGAAGGCGACGGGTTTATGTCATTGAACGCTGTGGTCGAGAGGCCTGTGGCCAGCCCTTTGTCCAACAATACCCCTGGTCTTGCCATTAGCACTTCTCCGGAGAGTCCTACAATACATCTATCTAAGCAACGTGCTTTCCACAACAGTGGGCTTCCGCGTGAAATTAGAGAGCCAGAGTCAGAAGAGGGATGGGAGAAAGCTCAATCATATTGGAGGGGTCTTTCCGAAGACAAGAAGCACCGTATGGAGCAAGAAGCACGAGAGGAAATGGATGACAATTCAGAAGCCACGGTTGAGGCGAAGCCAGTACCAAAACGAAATAAGAAGATTGTAGCAGTCTTACCGCCTGTGGTACCGGTAATTCAAAAGCCATCTCCGCAAGTCAGACATGGACGCACGTACCAGATTCAGCCTGGTAGCAAGGCAAGTCAGGATGGAAGCTACACA
Source organism: Calycina marina (assembly GCA_019669825.1). NCBI lineage: Eukaryota > Fungi > Ascomycota > Leotiomycetes > Helotiales > Pezizellaceae > Calycina > Calycina marina. The sequence goes on from MU254133.1 coordinate 8,638, forward strand.
CCAGCCATCCGATCGTCGATGCGTGCTGGAACTTCATCGGCTGGGGACCCAACATCAGACACACATGTGCGCAAGTCTATGAGGGGGGCAGGAACTATGAACAACTCGTTACGAGGTGATCAACCAATTGAGCCCCGCGGTGCTCTTCAGAAGAAGTCTCGCCCTATGTCAATGCCAATTTCGGAGATTAGACCCGACCAAGATGCTGTCAGAATGCATGTTAGAGCACTATCTGCGGCTTCTGCGTCTGCGGCTGCAAAAAATGCAAAAGCAGGGCCTAGTCTGAGAAGGAAAGGTTCTGGAGATAGTGATACCAGTTTCAAGAGGTCCAAGCCTGCCGAGGTCACAACATTCAGACGCTCCATGAGAGGCGGAGACGACCGTTCTATGGCTGGCCAACCTCAATCGTCCAACATGTCCAGTAAATACAGCTTACGGTCTATGTCACCTGCCGAGTCTCAACAACGGCGAGCGTTCAGTGTGGCTGCTCCGCCTTCATCGATCCAGCCAACTCACATGCGTCGCTCAATGAGAAACGGCCACGATGACACGATGTCTTTGCGCAGCGCCAAGTCAGAACGCACAAAATCTCCCAGCCGCATCCTAGGATTCAGTCGTTCTTCGTCAGCCAGACCAGCGAAGTCCAAGCTTGTTCCACAAAGGTCGAGCCGGTTTGTCGACTCGAGTGATGAAGACGATGAGAACAAGCCTTCGTTCCGCAGTAGGTTTGTGGATTCCAGTGACGAAGACGAACCTATGCCACTTCCCAAGACATCTGGATTCCGAGGAAGTATGCGACCCCAGCCAACACGTCGGCCCACAAGTATCGTTGAGGACGATTCCAGCGATCTTCCGGACAGCGATGACGAAAAAAAGCGACTGGGAGTCAAGACAGGTAGCTCAAATGCCTCGAGAACAAATGGTGTTGCTACAGAACCGCCTATCAAGCGGTCAGGATCTGGCCGTGAAGCAATGTCTCCGGCTATTTCGACGAATATCTCAGCTGCTCGCCCTCAGCATTCTCGACGTGGCTCATTCATGTCGATTCTCCGTCGTAAGAAGCAAGATGATACCTCCAAAGTCCGAAAATCAGATGCAGAATCGCCAGCTCGTCGCGATACACCACTTGAGCGCTCGCGTTCTGATCTCGCTGCTGTGAAGAGGCAGGAATCGTACAACTCCACCGCGAGCGCGCGACCTATGTCACCGAAATTGCAGAAACGTATTCCAAGCGGTTCATGGCCTCTACCTGCGACCACTGGGAAAGAAGAAGTACGGCCTTTTACTTCTGATGGCATGGGCGCTGAGAACGGCGAGGAGGGACGACCTGATATCGGGACTAGGAGATTCACGGACTCGGGATTGAATGGATGGAGTGTGGCTGGAGATAGCGCCATCACGCCGCAGCGGAAAAAGAAAAAATTCCAGGCTCTGAGGAAGATGTTTGGGCTTTACGATTAGCTTGCACACTGTATAAGTGAAGAAAAGAAGCCGGGCTTGGATACGGAGCACATGAGAGCATAGACAGACTTATAACGACACACTTTTTCCTTTGTGCTGTCCTGCATGCATTGTGCTTTTTCTTGTATGTAGATCGGATACGTATTGTCGAGTATATAGGCTAAGGTGGTTAATATCAGCGAGTGGTTAAACTTGGCTGCACTGTTACGGCTAGCAAACCGATTGATACTGTCGAAGGTTCAAGTGTCAAAGAGAGAGTAGAAGTAGATCGATTGTATTTGGACCAGTAGCTACGCTACGAATCGAGAAGTAAAGACAAAGGAAAGTAAAAAGAGAGCTCAGGACGGAGCTTTAACGTAAGGTCATGTCCGTCTCGCTAAGGTGTGCTAGTCTCACCAACCCGTGTTTCCGTGATCGGGCGAATGGCCGTTACGGGTCGTAACACCCTCTATCTATTTCTCAACTTGAACACGCGGTTTTTCAACAGTCATGATGCCAAATAAAATGAATGAAGGTCAGAAAATTCTAGTTATTGGAGCTATTGGCAAATCTCACAGCAAGCTCAACCCTTTCGCCGCTGCAACTATTTATGGAGTACCGTATACTACACTTATACGCAGAATGGCCAGAAACCTAGATCTGAAACCCGATCAGCATCTCATAGATTGACCGAGCTAGAAGAGGAATTGATTATTCGATATACGATTGATTTAGACTATAGAGGGTTTCCGCCCCAACTAGCTGGTGTGGGAGACATGACAAGTTATAATCTGGAATTGCGAGAAGGAGAATACGTAGGAAAGGTCTGGGCGTATCGCTTTGTACAACGTCGGCCAGAGTTAAAGAAGCGTCTTAATCGCGTATGAGATTTTCAAAGAGCTTTGTGCGAATATCCTGCGATTATTCAGTCATGCTTCCGGCTGGTAGGTAACATGCGGGCGAAATATGCGATTCAAGATTGCGATTTCTACAAATTTGACGAGGCAGGATTCATGATGGGCCATATCCTGCCAGGAGTGGTTATTAAATGGGCAGATCAACGTGGCAGAATTAAAGGAGTTCGCCCTAGGAACTGTGTATAGGCTACAGCCACATTTGTGGGAATAGCGAGGGTCAAATTGTTCCTCTCTTCTTGCTTGTTAAAGCCGCGTACCATCTTGCAAATTGGGTCACTGATACAGGTCTTTTAACAGACTGGGTTATCAGACCAACGAACAATGGATGGACTAACAACGACACGGGCTAAGTTGGCTATAGCGATTTGACAAACATACTGCTAGACGTGCAACGACACCATTCTCATCGGAAAATTATTGCTACCAAGAACCAGCTACTCTTATAATCATGATCTTGTTGGACTCTAACACTCTTCGGTTGACCGACTTCTTCCTTCGAGATGTTCCAGAGTATGTCATACTTTCCCATACATGGGGTGAGGGCGAGGTCTCCTTTCAGGACTTTCAGGACCTGAAGAAAATCAGAGAGCGCCAAGACTTCAAGAACCTGGAGCAGTGTTGCAAAAAAGCGAAATCGGACGGCTTGCAATGGGTCTGAATAGATACCTGTTGTATAAACGAATCATCAAGCGCCCCAACTTTCCGAGGTCATAAATAGTATGTTCCGATACTACTCTGAGGCGGCTGAGATATGTTATGCCTACGTTGAGGACACTGATAGTAGCGTTGCACGTAAACACGGGTCGCTCGTCGGTATACAGCTCTGTGTATGGTTTGAAAGAGGTTGGAGTATGTGACCTTTTTACAGCCTCTAGACAAAGATCTTGACTGACGACGAACTTGATCATTAGCCCTTCAATGTTGATCGCTCCCGAGATCGTAGAGATCTACGCGAAAAACTGGAAGGAAATTGGGACAAATTCAAGTATGGTAGATGCCATATCGAACATTACAAGTATTGACAAGTCCGTGATTCTTCATACTGCGCATCTGGATGACTTTAATGTAGCGTCACGAATGCATTGGGTTTCGAAGGGCCTCACCATGTAACGTTCTGGGACTTCTCGGTTAGTATTCAGGCGTGGAATACTCAACTAAGATCTTCTCGAGTAGAAGCAACGTCGGGTTGGTATAGGAATGAAGAGGCGAGTATCAATCGAGGTGAATCACGTGGGAGTGATTCCGTTACAAGCCGGGTAAACTGTGAGGTAAACAAAGCTATGGTAATTTGAGCACGAAGCTCCTATCTAAGGAGAGTACGCTGACTATATAGAACATTCGTGTACTACTCCATGAGTCCTCACGTGATGTCTAACTCGGTAATCCCCTGGATCGTTTCCATGCACGTCGAGCTGCATGAATCCGTCCAGTAGTATGTACCGAGTGTTCTCCCAAGGCTAACATAACAGATCACTAACTCTTGGTAACGGGATTGTGGGGTCGTGACACTCCACTAGGAAAGAAGATGAGATGTACTGCTTGATGGGGATTTTCGGGGTGAACGTGCCTATGCTATGCGGAGAAGTCTCCCGTGCTTTCCAAAGACTCCAGGAGGAGGGAGTCATGAAACTGACAGAAGACTATATATTCTTCCAATGAAGGTAAGAGGATGTTGAAAGGACTGAAGGGTTCAACGCTCCCCGCGTTACTCCAAACACCAACACGGCTAGCATTTTAGCACGGTCTCCTGCAAACTTCAGTGACAACGAGCAGTGGAGACAGAATTGGCATCCGTATGTAGACTTGCATAAATCAGTGTTTATCGCTGCTCAACCCATGCAAGCAGTGGCATCTGTCATCAGGGATTATATGACTGGTGATCCTCCACAGCTCACCAGCCGAGGCCTTTTGATGACTCTTCCGATATGGAGGAAACATACTTGGGAGCATCAAGCATACCTGACCTGCACCAAATCAAGCACTGATGTATTCTTCCTTTGCGCCTCTATAATAACTGCAGTATTGGCCTACGAGACGACCTTGGGGCCAAAATATGAGACTTACTTATACGCCGACCAATCTGGGCCCTCTCAAATTCATATCTGCAGCAGAGATAAATCACGACTTATTCCTACCTGAGGATACTAACAGACGACAACTGCAATGTGACTGAATACTGCCCACTTTGGTCATACAGAGGTGCAGAGACGAAAGACTATTTATTTGAAGGAGATGGATGTTGACTTCACAAACCGTCTTCAGCTGGACACGGTCACCTCATTCAAGCCGTATTTGCTGTACAGACTCAAGGTATGGATGAAGTGACTTCCTTCGTGGTAGCATTTGACACCACTGCAGGAGACCTGCCCTGGTGTGACATCATGGCCAGAGATCCCGCTGAGAGAACATCCAGGAGGATCTTCGCTATGGTAGCTGCAGATAGTGGAAGCTCAGCAGATGACGCAGAATTCGTTGACGTTGATGCCATGCATGACTATTGTGTAACTATCCTCAGTCTCTGACTTGCCGTTGAACGATATCTTTCGAGGTCCAAATGCACAATTCAGTTGGAACTTTCGCCCAGGCTATAATCCGATCGTCAAGATCATCACGAACCAGTCCGGCCATGCTATCGCAGAGATTCCTGGTGTGATGATGGCAGTTTATGCGAAACTAAAGAGTGTAGTACTTTGTCCTGCTGTATATCTACAACCTGTCTAACTCATTCAGAAAAACCAACACATTCTAATCACCGCAGAGGACACTCGATAAAGCTCACCCAAACATCCTCCCAGTGAAAATGGTGAATCAAGTATTGGGTTGTCACGAAAGGACACTTTACGCGCCTGGAACAAAAGCAAATTCGGTTTCGATGAGAGCTTGTTTGACTTATTGGAGTCACTCATGTTCCTCCAATACGGCATCAATGTCGACGGACAGCCAATCATGAAGCTGGAAGATTGTTACGACGGTCCGCCAAGATTTATCAAGTTTGACAACATTTCTTCCGTCGGCGGCAAAGATCAAGGTGTACAGAGTACTCGAGTGAAATAGGAGAAGCAGTAGAGTAATCTTGTGTCCATCGCCAGACGTAAGCCTGCATCCAAATAAAAACTTTAGCCATGATGTGTGGGTGGACAACATGGCTCAGCAATGCAGCAAGCCGCAAGGCAAAGATAATACTGTCTTTTAAGATTTTGACTGAGCTGTATGATGTTTTCGAACATTCACCAAGACCTTTAATCAAAGGCCCAAACTTGTGTGGTGTAATCTGCTACCTACAAATCGAAAACACTTTCAAGATGCTGCATACGCCGAATGTGATATTCTCTTCGATCTGTGGCATCAACGGGAGTTGCAGCTGACTCAACCAGGTGGTCTCTGTGCCAGTCAACTCTGTGACAACCCGATAATCAAGCAGCACGTCTGTCTAAAGTGCCAGTCATCCATCTTCCATCGAAACAATCCCAAGGCATAAGTGTTACTTGGTCCTACCCAATACTGTTGTACATGGCAACACTGGCTTTTCACTGCAAGCCACAAGTCACTGTTGTGGCACTGTCAGAACTTGGTGAAACAACATCTACCATATATCAGCTGTCTCGATACTACCCAAATCCACCTTAGCCCTACTCAAGGACACTTACAAGGAAAACATGTCACTGCCGTATGAAGCAACGACTCAACAGAACAACGACAAAGAAGAATGCCAGGGAACTCCAGAATCCATCGAAGTAGAGCCAGATGTTCAAATAGCTGGAGGGGTTAATGCAGCTGAGAAGGCGAGACTGCCAGCAATTGATTTGAAGCAAAGGCAAAAAGAGCTTCACTACCAGCAGATGATCATCAAAGCTGGAGATAACCAAGATCGAGCATTGCAGTCTCGAAGGAATAGGGACCAGACAAGATGAGATGCAGTTGGGACACCAGGATCACTGGACGCAAGCAACCAGTCATGTGTGTCTGCGTTTGCCATTCTAGCGACTATCAGATGTACATTCTTTACGACCAATGGTTGTTAAAAGCGCTATTTCAAGGGTTCAAATATCGGCTCCCAAGATGAGTTGAAGAGCTCAGAAAATTTCACCAGTGGCGAAGGTGATCATTTCACTTCAAGGGGTCTCAAGAGAGTAGGAAACAACGAGTTTCACTGCCATGCGACCCAACAAGCGCCTCATCTGCCACAGACTTCCCACTCAATCCATGCGCTCGACTGATTAAGATGTGGCAAAAAGGCTAGGAGCGGCACCGGCAGTGAGGCGCTGTCTGATGCCACTCATTGATATTCGGACGGTCTACTGTGTTGGCTATAGTGTTGTGAATTTTGGGGTCAATGAGCCTGTTATTGGGAGAGTGTCGTTCGAGGAACATGATATCAATGTGGAAGCATCGAATGAGATCAGAGTTTACGAAAACGACTTTCCGGAAACATCCCGAACTTCATACGCATTATCTACGATCCTCCAAGAACAGGATTGGCATGTACTTCACAATTTGTACCACGGACAGCTCTGTCAAGGTGTGACCTGTGGGTTTTCCAAAGACAATCTTTGGATCTCCTGATGGTCACGACAAAGCAAAGTATTTGATATTGCTTTCATCATCCTCCGTTTAAAGGCAAATTTCATTCTCTCTGCTGGAAATATCGTCTCTATAGTAATGCATTGCTTCATACCACGTACCTCATTGTCGGAGGGTGAATATTTGCAGCCCTGTAGCTGGTGTGAGGCAGTCAACTTCCCTGACCCATCGCAGCAAAGTCACAAATAGCCTATACTTACATACTTGGCTCAAGAATATGTTCTACTGGTTTCTAGAACACATCTGCATGCTAGGTGTTGGTTAGGTCGGTCGGTATGCTTTGTAGCTTGAGATCATGACCTATGGTCTGTGGCCCGCTCATGAATCTTGCGTAACAGTTTCCTGCAAGGCACATAAAACTACCTAACTATAGCTGAAGGACCACGGTCCGATATTGACATCAACTCCACCGAAGCAATAGCCATGACTTCTCAACTTCAGGTTCCAGCAGCGTCCTACCATTGACGACTCGGTATCAGTACCTCCGATAACAAGTTCGAGCCGGGTGGCACTTAGGCCAACGAATCTGCCGGTGACTTCTGTCTTAGAAGCTCAGGAGGATACCGAAACTGAAAGCCCCAGCCAAACTGCAATAACACCGGTCTACAAGACGCCAGAAGCACATGTAAAATGTTGGAACACTCTTGCATTTCACGTACTCTGCCTCTTCTGCAAAGCTCTTCACGCCCACAACTTTCAGATGGACTCTTACCTAGTAAAAAGCTTCGAGAGCTTTACGGCGATATGCTTCCTTCTGCGGTTGAAATATACACTGCACCATGTGGCACTACAAACTCTCTAATTGTGAATACGTATTGCGTTTGGTTTGCTTTGGGCGAACTTTTGGTGGCAGCTGGTTTTGAACTGCTGAAATCTTTTGCTGAGACATCCACAGAATTTTTAAATGCGAACCTTAGTTCCATGAGCATTCCCGAAGCTGCTCATAAAGATCTTTTCAGGTAAAAAGTCTGTATTGCCATTTTCTATAGCAATGTCAAAGGGGTTGCTTATGGAAAGAGCATGAAGATTACCCCCCTGGAAAAAGGTAAGCAAAATTTCTGGTAGACTTGACCAGTGAGGTCGTGCGAATTTCTTCGCTAACAGGGCATACTCTACGGTTGGATCCATGTCAAAATCAAGGGAAGGCTAGGAGATTCGGTGCCTGTCACGCATAAAAGCAACTTATTGCTACTTGGTTAGCAGGCACGCCTATGTGGGCGACGAACGGCAAGTTTAAGTCATTCGACCATGACAGAGCCAACAGTATCTCTGAAAGAGATGTAGACGCTAGTGCGGAGGTATGCACAGAATGCCGAAAATTCGTTAGATGTGTCAACGATTGTCTAAAATTAAAAAGAAAAGTCATGTCTGTGTGTAAGGGACAACCTTGATATTGCACTTTTGTATCCAGATGCTGTAGGTGAAGGCACTACTAGCACTCAAACCTTCTTCTGTGTTTGTCGTGGAAGTCAAATAGGTCTTGTAAGCTATATAACTGGGAGTCAACGGTACTTTGTCACTCACTCAACATTTCTTATTTAGGCATGCGAAGATACTGGACGAGTGTTTGCCCATCTTGTTCCACCAGTTATAGAGATAGTGTTGTTGCTTCCTTATTATACAATCGACGATCTCCCCTTTCTCAGCTGAGCATATTCACCGTTCATCTTTCTCAGAAATCGTCTATGGAGTCATCCCATGCTGTAATATATCCTCAGCAGCGCTCTATGTTTCTCTGCTTCTTCTCCTCTTGGTCCCTCTTCCCATTCATCGCTGACACTAGTCAACATCAGTTCTCTTGGCCAAGCTCATTGTTACGTTGATTCAGATGAAAGAGCGTTTCGCAAATTGAGTAAGGGTCCTTGCCTCTCCAATGTTATACTGAATTGCATCTCCAGAGTTGCGGAAGTCGCTCTTTGGTGTAAACATTTCACCGGTACTGATTTATTTAGTCGATCGAATGCCATTACCGAATACTCGATACAAGAAACAACCTTCAGAACATGGTTCCGTTGTCCAGGCTAGTGCTATGATCTCTCCTATGACACAAATGGCTGAGATTGGACGATATTTTTTTCTGTTTTGTTTCTGGTATTAAGCGAGCCTCCTTTTGAATACAGGTTTGCAGAAGAAGGGCATTGAAAAGACCACAAAAGAAAAGATGGCCAAGATATTGTGTAGTATTCCCGCGTGTTCAGATCGTTGGAAACATGCTGGGCTTTGCCGAATCTATATTTCTTCAAAGCGAAGTCTCCTCAGCTTCACTTGTGCGCGCTTCACCTTCCTTCTTCTCGTCAAGAGTGAATCGTGTACGTCGCCAAACAGCAGAAGGGTGTCAGAGTTGGATGCTGATTAGTCAGCACCACCTAATCACATCACGCAACAGGGGTTGCAGGAATTCTGTGCGGATGACTAATCCCCACCAAATTGTAAACCCCCTAATTTTTGTAATTACACAAGTAATTTGATCTTAACTATGGCACCACCAACCCGACTAAATCCATATCAAACCCCATCCCCCGAAAGACTTGAAGGCAAAGAAGGTAACATCAGAAAAATAATTGCCAGGTCTACAATACCTTGACTGATAATAAAGGATTGATTCCATTGAACCGGATTTCAGCTCGGTGTGGTATATCGGAGTCTTGTGGCCGAAATTGGAAGCAACAGTATATAGAAATGGGCCCGGAAGCACAGAAAAGGCTTCGTCCGAGATCTTCAATACTTGGACGAAAGTCTAAAGCTAAGAAATCCATGTGTAAATTCCTTTGTTCTAACGACAATCATCTTCGGAGACACCCTTACGAAGAACAAATCGCATACTATAATTTGCCGGTACAGAAACGCCAACTCGGGTATAAGATAAAAGAGCATACTAAGGGAGGTGGCCGACATCTTTGTGCCTTTATGAAAAAGGCTATATCGCCAAAAGATTGAGATCAACGAGTCGACTACGGCATAGAACATATATACAAACCTCTCTTTGGTTTCTTCCATCATATTATAAATAGGGACAAAGCACACGTTGATCCAACGTCACAAGGTCGAACTCGAGTTACGAGAGAGCAGGGGCACCAAGATGACCCAGAAAATATAGAGGAAAGGCCACAGTTGAAGGGTGCCCGATTTCACATTGCGGCTTGGATTAGCTGGTTGGGAAAGGCTGAGAAACTCGAGTTCTACAATGACGAAGAAGACATAATCGACAAGACTCCTCTGTACTCTAGCAAACTTTATCGTCTTCCGAAGGGGAGACAGAAGAAGAGTATCAACACCGGGTACAGGAATGGGATGCCGGCAAGCCTCACGAGCGTAATATACAAGCACAAGGCAATGCATGGCCCAGAAATACTACGTTGAACGTCTTTTACCTGTTTATACTGAAGCTATACGAGCAATGCAAGGAACTGACAAGAAACCATGGCTTTTACAAGAAGATGGCGATCCTACGTATGGTTTACGAAAACGGGGCCGTGCAGCTGAATTATAAGAGGTCAAGGGTATTCACAATCTTGCTCACCCTGCCCAGAGTCCGGATCTGAATCCGATTGAAGCTATTTGGGCTATCATCAAGCAGCGTATACGACGTAGATACTTCGAATCGGAGGAGGACATGAAGGAGGGTTTGCAGGAGGAATGGTACAAAATTACGATGCAGGAAATACGGGATTGCATTGCAGATATGCCTCGAAGATGCGCAGAGCTCGTAAGATCTGGTGGGAAGCCTATTAGAGGTAATAGATGGTGATGCTGTAAAACAAATAAGACATAACTTATACCAATTCGTATCACCTCTTGGCTTTTGGTGGGGATTAGTCATCCGCACAGAATTCCTGCCTGTGTGTATATTAAGTCCGTCGTCAGAGCTTGGGCTGTCCAGGTCGTCCATTCATCGCCGCTCTACACGGTACACATAGAATCGATCCATATGTATCTGATACCCAGCTCATGAGTGATGGTAGCGGCTTCTTGAAATGTCCCTGAAAGCAAGCCGAGGGGCATGCTTTTTTCCAAGGTCGGAAACTGGGTAATGGCGAGCTGAGAAGACCTCAGATCACCCCTATCGATGGCTAAGGGTTGTGTAGCGATCGTTGAGCTGTAAATAATCCTCAGAGACGATACTGAGAGTCCATTGCAAACCTAGTATCAACGAGACGAGCTGGCCTCAGGAAAGAAAGCTCCGCGCAGGCCACGTGGTTCGTATAAATTATCTACCCACGATCGAATGGTTGTCAGTGTTTCTGGCGACCCAGTATTTAAAGACGGAGGAATCATTGTGCTCTCAAATAGTGGTCTTTGCAAAATTCAATGAAGATTCAGCAGATGCAGACAGACTATAAAGTACTGTTTCACTCGGCCCATTAGGAAACAGATAGGGATTTCTCTGCCAGCGTGACGTTGTTGGTACAGCAATCGCTGATAACAATTTGCAGGATCCTGATTTTTTTGCAGGTTTTGCACCAGAGTCCTTGGAAATCCAAGGCGCCTAGTGCAAGATGTAATGCTCGGAGATAGCGAACTACAGCTGCAGCTCCCATTTGGAGGGAAAGATCACATCTCACTGCGTAGCGAACATATCGGTCGGAGTAGGTACGGCGCTCTCACGAATCAAATTACCAATGTGTTAATAATCGTTTGGGTGCCGAGCGGGTAGGCTGCAAAATCACGCATACGGAGAGGGCAGCAGCACCTCATCGATAGAGTCTCCAAGCGATTTGGGATGTGGAGCGGTGATTCTCCAGTCGGAGTAGTCAATGTACGGAAACTCGCGCCCATAAACATTGACTGGCAGGCGATATAGAGACATTGTAATTAATTATTTCGAGGAATTTGTTAGAACCGATCACGAACAGGATTCCGAGAAAACCGAGAGAATCGAAAACAGGTAGTTAACCCAGGTATTTGAAAAGAGTGCGGCTGACTTTCAGGCCATTCTTACTCCTGAGAGAGATTTTCACGCTCGCTTGCTTTTCAGCCAAGTTTATACTCTTCCCAGAATGGACCAAATGGATCCACATGAATTAGCTCAGGATGAATTAGATCAACGAAAGCAAACTAGTCTACCGCTGTAAGACTTCCACATAGCACGACATAGCACATCCTGGGGATACAGGTGGTAGTGTTTTATGTATGCTGACTTACTCACAGCTCGTATTATGATATTGTCTACCAAGCTTATTCACGCGGACGGTCAAACTTCACTTCACAATGTACACATACTTGCGCAACTGCGCAATAGAAACAGAATGAAACAATGCAAGAAGTGTCAAGGAAGGCTCTGCGATTACTACGATGCAATCTAGCCAGACTCCGATATGGCAAACATCTACTTTAACAAATTATATCTCACACTGCATTCCTTGGCATTTTTGATCTTTGGCTTAGACGCCACGTCCCCAGAGTCCAAATGGACCTTCACAGTTCTTCCACATCTTGATCGTGCCGTCTTCGCTACCAGTTGCGTAGAGCTTTCCGTCGGGGGAGAAGCTGATGCTCCAGATCGGACCGTGGTGGCCTTTGTGAACGTCTATTTTCGTTAGCTGGGCTCAGTTGCGAAACTAGCAAGTTGAATATACCAATCTCAGCGCCAGAATCAAAGTCATGGACCTTCGCCCACGTATCCTTGATTCCACCTGTAACAAACTTCCGCTGGGTAGGATGCAAAGCAACACTCGCAACAGCATAGCCCAAATCAATCGTCTTGATATGTCTATGACCAATATCTCCACCAAAGAAATGCACTTTATTACCAGCCGCAACAGTGAGGACGAGCGCACCGCCTCCGATATCTCCTGGCTCGCTCTTGATGTTTGTGAACTCGACTGAGCCGATTTCTCCATCGACGTTGTATTCCTGTAGAACTGTGCCATCACTCAAGTTCCACCATCGGATGACCTTGTCCTCGGCAGCAGTGATGAGGTACTCGGGTTGCTGAGTCCAAACAATAGATTTGATGGTCCCCTTGTGTACGCCAGGTCCAACTTCGTATGCGGCTTCGGTGGGGAGGTGGACGCTTTCGCCCGCAGATGGCAAATCGTTTAAAGAGGTCTCGCAGCGGAGCGATGGTATCAAGGTCTTCAAGTGGTAAGGATTGTTTAAGTCTTTTGGAGTAGTGGTTGGGTCACCGAGATCGAATATGCGGAGTTTTTTCTCAACGCCGCCTGTTGCGACAACCGTACTAACGTGGGGAGGAAATGCCACAGCTCGCACGACATGGTTGTGCTGCAAAGTGAAAGTTTCTTGGCCAGTATGCGTATCCCAGACTCTCCTGCAACTTCATTAGACAAAGGCTCCCTTCGCCGGTTGAACATTGGCACTTACGCTGTGAAATCAGCAGATGCAGTAGCTGCAACGCTTGCATTGGAAGATAGTCGAGCTTGGTAGACGGCACCTTTGTGGTTAAAGAAAGTACCAATCCTAGACTACATTCAGCATCCTGCATTGGTCAACATAGAGCTCTACTCACCAGTCACCAGTTGAACCATCCCGTAACATAGGATTATTGTCCTTGCAGGCCGAAATCATGTAGCATGAATCCTCTACACCTTGCACTATGAATGTTAGATAATGAAATGAAACCAGGTTCAGTCACAGCAAGCCACAGGCATGGCAAAGAAGTCCTTCCGTAACTTACGTCCTAGCGAGTTGGAGTAGCTGATATGGGTAACAGGGCGTGAATGGCCATGACAGGTTAATGGCACAGCATTCTTAACCTCTGTCGTATTGTTACTCATATTTCCAGAATTCTAGAGTGAAGGCGGTTTTGGTAGGGTCTTTGCAGATGCTTTCCTAGGTCGTGAAACAATTCTAATCGCCACTGTTGTATTCCCTCGTGCTCGTGCTGTTGACTATCCTCCTCTATTTGAATCTCGTCTCCTTTGCCCCTCGTTCTTGAAAATGCCTCCCAGGGAAGATTCGGTCGTCGGAAATGGTCTACGAATGCGTTGTATATCTACAAGATATAAAACAAGATGCTAAGTGTCTGTAAAGTGTGCCAAGTGCCTGGTGGTGCGGATGAGGTAAATTTGGGTATCTTCCGTCTGAACGACGATAAGGTAAAGAAATTCGTTGAGTCGTTAAATCGTTACTTCCTTGGATGGTTTGATGTTGGTGTTGGTGATTCCGTGTATAGTATTCCGTAATGATCAAGTACCGTTGAACCAGAACAGCCCTTCCCCCTTGACAACAATTGTTCAAACAAGGAAAGAAATTGGAGGAACTGAAGCACTCCAGATCGTAGTCGGGAAAATTCACGAGTCGCCCGATAGATTGCCGACAGTCTCGGGAAAGTGTTAGCCGAGATATCCAACTTCAAGACTTGTAGTCGGATTATGCTGTAATACCCCAAATCTCTAGCATATAGCTATAGTTTAGCCAGCTCAAGCACAGGAAATCGGAACAATCAGCTCTTTCAGTTCTCAAGGTCATACAGAAATATGCAGTGACGGCGGGGTCGAAGAGATTCCATCCACGGAGTAAGCGAGTTAACGAGGCTACTTTATCACGTTGGGGCAAAGGGGGCGAGGCTCTGCTCTCTGTTTAGAAAGCAGGAATGTATATGGTAGAATCTCAAGGACAACTGTAGAAGGAACTGCCAGAAAACAGCTGCTCTCTCAGATCCCGAACACTACCTAATTGTATACGGTTCTCCTGAAGTACAAGAACCTACATACGACCAAGCATGGCAGAGTATAAGCTCTCCGCGTCTCTCGCCGGCCACGAAGATGATGTAAGTTCCCTCTCGCCCCAATCTTCCTGCGTGTCGGTTCGCTCGGAAGTGCACAGCTCAGGAGCTTGAGAAAGTCTGCCAGCGTGACTGCAAACGTAGTGGCGCAAATGTACCTGGGAATCGAGATGACGGTCATACATACATGCGCTCAAGAAGCTAACATCATTGCAAGGTGCGAGGCGTAGCTTACCCATCCTCCAAAGCCGTGGTTTCTGGCTCAAGAGATGGCACAGTCCGTCTATGGAAGCTGCTCTCAGACAACCCTCCCATATTCGACGAAGCAATCTCCTCACACGCAACAGCTTTCGTTAACGCCGTCGCCTCTTTACCACCAAGCCCAGATTTTAAGGACGGTCTCATACTCTCTGGAGGAAAGGACACCATAATCGAAGTCCGAGAGCCTTTCAAAAAGCCAGAAGATAACGCAGAGAGACTGCTTATAGGACACGCTGGAAACATATGTGCTCTAGACGTTGATTCTGCTGGTGAATATATTATCAGTGGTTCTTGGGACGCCACTGCGAGAACATGGCCGGTGGGGAAATGGGAACCAGAGACGGAATTTAGAGGACACGAAGGCTCAGTCTGGGGTGTTCTGGCATACGACAAAGATACTGTCATTACAGCATGTGCAGATCAGCTCATTCGTATATTCTCTCGATCAGGGAAGCTCATACGCAAGCTGAAGGGAGGTAATGAGGTGGTCAGAACATTGTGTCGTGTCACGAATCATCCTACAGGTGCAGACTTCGCTTCCGCTGGAAACGACGGTATCGTTCGACTGTGGTCTATAAAAGGAGAGCAATTGGCCGAGCTGCACGGCCACGACAACTTCATATATTCACTAGTGTCTACACCTTCTGGAGAGCTTGTCAGCAGTAGTGAAGATCGAACGGTACGGATATGGAAGGGTATAGAATGCATACAGACAATCACACACCCAGCCATATCGGTCTGGTCTGTTGCAGTCTGCCAAGAGAACGGAGATCTAGTCACAGGAGCCAGCGATCGAGTTGTGCGGATATTCACGAGAGATCCTGAGCGATTTGCAGATGTGGAAACGACAGAGAAATTTGTAGACTCGGTAAAGGAGTCTTCGATACCACAGCAGCAATTGGGGGAAATCAATAAGGAGAAGCTTCCTGGACCAGAGTTTATACAACAAAAGAGTGGTACGAAGGATGGTCAGGTGCAAATGATTCGAGAGTTGAACGGCAATGTTTCCGCATACATGTGGGCTGCAAGTTCTGGCAAGTGGGATAACGTGGGTACAGTCGTTGATGCAGCTGGCAGCAGTGGCAAAAAGGTCGAATTCGATGGCCAGGAGTACGATTACGTCTTCGACGTAGATGTCGAGGACGGTAAGCCACCTCTGAAGCTGCCCTTCAATGCTTCCCAGAATCCATATGAAGCTGCGCAGAAGTTCTTGGACCGAACTAAGCTTCCTCAAACATACCTTGAGCAGATCGCAGCACACATCGTTGCTAATGCTCAAGGTGTCAGTCTTGATCAACCTATGGCAGATGCTCCATCTGGCCCAGGGTCTGATCCATGGGGAAGTGATCAGAGATATCGTCCCGATACTGCTCAAGCTCCAACACCAGCTGCTCTGCCAAAATATCTTCCTCAGAAAGACTACCTTTCTATTTCCGTTGCATCACTTCCCAAATTACAGCAAAAAGTGCAAGAAGTCAACAAGACGCTTGTAGAGAGCGGCCAAAAAGACATCTCGCTGAATCCAGAAGAACTCTCGACGCTATCAGCTGTCCGACGCCAATTTGAAGAGAAATCGAAGACTCCTGCTCCTGGTGGCCTCGAACTGGCGATTAAGTTGGCAACTGTATGGCCATACAAAGACAGAATGGCCGGTCTTGATTTATTGCGATTGCTGGCTGATTCGAAAACTGCGGCTACCTACAGGGACACGCGAGGTGGCAACGTTATTGATCTGCTGATACAAGGTGCTACCGAGACCGAGCCACACAGTGAAAACCATCTTGCAATGGCTGTCCGAGGTTTCGTAAGGCTGATTTTTCCATCGCTCCACGCAATCTACTGACCACATACAGGCGAATCTCTTTTCCACCCCAGAAGGCCGCGAACTCACCGTCTCCTCCTTCGACAAAATCCAATCCCTAACATCAACATCGATCTCTACCAGCACAAACCGCAACCTCCTTGTCGCCGCCACAACCGTCTATGTCAACTATGCTGTCCTGCTGCTTACCTCTCCATCTGACTCTACATTCGAACAGGCGCTCGCTGTCGTAGACACTCTCCGCCGTATCCTGACCACGCAAAAAGATTCTGAGGTTATCTTTCGAGCATTGGTAGCGGTAGGCACGATTGTGGGAGTTGATGCGGAGGTTAAGAGTGCGGCGAAGGATATTTATGAGGCTGAAAAGGCGATGGAGACGGCACTCGGTAAAGCTAGTGAGCCACGGATTAAGCAACTGGTCGCGGAGATTAAGGGGATTTTGAAGACTTGATGAGGGAAAGGGATTAAATCACATTGCATTGCATTCTGCTAAGAGCATGAAATGAGGAATCAATAGATAATATCTGTGCACTGGGCTAGTGTGCAAGATATCTTGCGCGCAGACAAGGACTTTGGAATGCTATGTTGATTGACTGATTGATACCCATTCCCTTATTATTCCTCATACCTCTAACCCAAAAGGGGCCTGCAGGACAATTTTTCAAGCATCTAAACCCAGAAAGTAAGCCTTATGTTAAATCCTAAGGTTAAGGTCTTGTCTATAATTCATTGTCTGGAAGTCCGTTGTAGAACCTTGTTGCTGCACCGGCTATGGTAGACGTGCCCTCCTACGAGCGTTGATGATGGAATTGGCGACGATTGGATCCAACATACATCTGCTATAATGTAGTTCTTCATCATCTCTTCTTGACTGGATTTTCAGGTTGAATCCAAATCCGGACAACAATTGAGTCACGCTGTTTATCTTGCCATCTTACTTGTCGAACCCTTCCATAGCATCGCTAGCAGCAATTGCACCACCAGATTGCATGACCACCACGACATTCTTCTCTTCATCAATGAGAGATGTGACGGCGCTGCGAATGGCATTGAAACAGATGATGAGGCTTAACCTGTGGCAACGCCAAGAATCGCAATGTCATTGGGGAAGTAGCACCACCTATTGTGGCAATAGCTAGGAATCTTGCTTGAAGTGTTCATAGATCCCATAATGTGAGCTCTCTATATATGGAAGTAAATCCCGTAAGGTGAGCTCTGCAGTAGATGTTAACATAGATCCAGTAACGTGACAGGAAGTTCATATCAGCCTCTTGGTGCAAGTAACGCTCAGGAGATGATGTTCCACTGCATAATTTCAGATGAGTTCAGTGATGATCGGAAGAATTGTGTACTACCGTACTACCGTGGCTCTGGTGCTGGACGGAGGGGTCTTCCTCAGAACGTGAATTGCGCTCAATCCAGTGACCGGGTTTGCGCCCCCCCCCCGTTACTGTGAGCACGACTTTCTGGATTTCGAGGGCCGTTAAATATCTAATTGATCCCAGTCAAGTACTCAACTTGTGGCTTTGAGCTGTGCAATTGTCCTTCGCGATCAGACTAAATACAGTACTCCATACTATAGAGGAGCACCAGGGGTAGTCAGAATTCATTAGCCAGCCAAGACCCCACCAAAACAGGTGTAATTTTTTATTTTTGAAGCTATTCCAACAACAACTACCAGT
>MU254134.1:0-26968 GCA_019669825.1 Calycina marina
AACATACTATCTGAAGGATAGGTATTCAGCCACATGGGACAAGAAGGCCTACATCGCTATATAGCCCTATGCTGATGCAACACTTAAATAGATCAGTATATGGAGGAGAGGCTCGCTACTACCCAGGGAAAGCTTATTAACTGGTGGTAGGCTAACAGGCGACTAGATTCACCAGCGTGCCTGTCATTTTACCAGTCGAGTCTATCCCCTGATTTATTCAACATTCCCAGAGCCACGATTACATATGCCAGATTTTAATAACGCTTCTATTCTCTCATGCGGTTACGAGTCCGAGGCACGGAAAAGTAAGCGAATGCCATCGCAGTGTCCCTTCGTCTAATGGAAGGCATTACTGCGATATAGCTCTGGGGTTCAAACACAAAGTTCCACACTAGCTACCAGAAACTGGTGCTATAAAGTGTCAGTCAGTACCACCGGAAGATATCAAGCTCCTTTCATACTTTCAAGCTGTCTGAGTGACACTACATCTATTACGAGAGATTTCCTGTGCTCCCACTTAATTGCTTTACGATATCAACGTTACCGTGGAATTCGGACCAGCAGTCCCTCGATATTTCAAAGGTTGTGCAAGATACTATGCTTTTATCAGCCTAAACATACTTTTGAACGTGTCGAGGCACTTAATACAATAAAGGGGCTATCGATTCAGATTCTACCTACACATTTCCCAACCCAATATCACCACTCGTGAACATGGAGATACTATTAAGACGTTTGTGCAGTTTGCTAGTCTTGCTTATCAGAGAAATAAAGCATCATCAACTTGAAAGATGATTAGTTATATCCTTTTGAGTTCGTAGGAATATCTAGAAGCCGCACAGACATGAATCTAACATTATTTTGGCAATGTACAAAGACCCTTCAACATCTAGGTAGTTCTGATCAATTGAATCACTACCACAATTTTAGAGCATGATCAATGGTGGCTTCGTCTGAAGTGAAGGTTACCAGGCAAATAAAAGTTATGCGTAGCTCTAAACTGGTACCTAAGTAAATTGTCTTCAAATACGTCTGATCTATCCTGTGATCTGATTCAAAATACCACCAACAGTCGTTGACAGAATTTATGACGCGCGGGCCAGCCACACCAAGGTGATCAAATTAACTAGAAGGAAGATATATTATTCCCAGGGCTATAAAGCACTATTTAATCCCCCTAGTTGGCTTTCCTCCAGATATTTGAAGTTCTGCACATCTCCTAGGCATATCAGAAATACGATCACGTATCTGTTGTAAGGTAATTGTCTCCCATTCATCTTGTAAAATCTCCTTCATCTCGTCCTCAGTATTAAAGACACGCCGGCGTAATCGTTGCTTTAGAATAGACCAAATCCCTTCAATCGGATTGCAATCTGGCGATTGCACAGGATGCTTAAGATTGTAGACGTCGTGAGATTCCCTATATTCCTGCGCAAGCCCTCTGTTCCACATACCGTGACTTGGGTCTCCGTCCTCTTGAAGAAGCCATGATTTGTCGTCAATTTCACGCATTGGAGCTACGGCCTGGCAATATATAGGAAGGAGACGCTGGAAGTAATATTTCTGGGTCATAGCATTGCCTTAGACTTTGGCGTCCACGTCGTGGGGCTTGCCTGCCTCCCAGTCTTTGATCCACGCCTTATATTCCTTGGGAGATTCAGTCTTTGGACGATGGCGAGGCTTTTTTTTTTGGATACGGAGGACGCTCCGTCTACCCTTCTTCATCATTGTAGAACTCGAGCTTCTCAGCTTTCCCCCACCAACTGATCCAAACCGCAATATGGAAGCGGATGTGAGGGGTGGACCCCTTCCAGTTATCATTACATCAAGCCCGTCACAGCGAACGTCTTTAAAGGGAGGCCCTTCCTCAATATTCTGCGGGTCATCGCGCGTCCCTTGCTCCCGTAATATTCTTCCTTTGTGTCTGTGACGTAACATCTATGTGTGCTTCGTCCGTGTATACAATGTGTGTTGAACTGGAACGGTAGTTGCGCTCTGTCACGCTACCACGTGACGTATGGAGTGTGCTCCTTGGTTTTTATTGCACTAGTACAGTTTAGGACTAGGCTAAGCGAGGCTTCGTGCTAGTTATCAACAACTTTCCATATTAAGTAGATTTAGAGGACCTTAAGGCTAATATGACTACGTCTACCCACCTTCCTCTTGCGTAGCAGTGAAGCTGAACCTCAGTCATACTACCAGTAACACCTATCCTGCTCAAAAATACGGTTGAAAAATCCAATCAAAGGCTTGTTGACGTGTTCTGTATCGTAGGTTTCTCTTTCCTCCTTATACTTCGCCGATATAAATTTCTTAATAAGGGCCATCTTATACCTTCCGCCTCCTTTTGTGAACTCCTTAATCTTCCGCTGTAACTGACGCTTACCGACAGGTAGGTCATGAAATACAATTTGCGCTTCATAGGGCTGCTTTCGGACTAGATTTCGTAACAGGGACACAAGCATCCTACACATCTCTTTTGAGATCCGCGAGTTTCTTCCAAGTGTCGAGAACCTCGGGCGAAGCCTTCTCTTTGCTTTTAAGCCTAGATTTTTCCATTCTTTCTTCTAGGTACGTCACCACTTCTCAGAGATATTCACATTGAAATGCTCCTTAATGACTTGGAGGGCCCGTCGCGTACTAGCACGTCGAAGAACTTGCATTTCCAACGTGTTGTAGCATTCCTGTAGTTGAATGGAGACAATGGAGTGGTTCCATAGGGATTCGAACGTGTCAGCCGGGGGGTGCAATTTGACGTATTGTTTACAGAAATCACGATATTTACGAAATCTGGTGTTTTGGTATGGCTGGCCCGTGCGTCATGAATTCTGTCAATGACTGTTGCCACGAGCTCGGTTAACTACCATAAGTCTTACCAAGGTACATCCAAAAAGAGGCCAGTCAAAATTACTTTTATACTAATGGAGGTATTGAGGTTCGGTGTTATTCTGCATCATGAGGTATCTCAGCCTAATATATCCAAGACTTCCAGACAATATGAGGGCTGTCAAAATATATTTTCTATTAAACATGAAGTTTTGAAGAGTTTGGTGAGTATGAAGTGCTTCTAGAGTTTCAAGAGCTTCAAAACTTGGAGACCTTAAGTACCTTAGCAGCTACAAGAACCGAGAGAGCTTGAAAAGTATGGAGAACATAAGATATAGAGGCTAAAAAGGTAAAAAAGGTAAAAAATACTGCATGTGCTCCAGTTCTCGAAGCTCACAGGGCATAGAACTTCGCCACGATCTCCTCATACTCGAACGCAAGGAGTAAGTGTCTCTACCTCCTCCACAGGTAAATCCCAATATACCAGTCGCGGAGGATGCAATCTGGTCATGTTCTGAACCAAAATTTCAACCTAGGGGGGGCGACTCTTCAGCTTAAGTTGTATTATCACGCCAATGCGTATTCAGTTAAGAATCAGTGTTCTATTTGGTACAGCCACGAGAGCTATATACCGACGGCTGCAAGCAATGGCCAAATGTCATATATCTACAAACCTTCCTTAAGATTGTGATGAAAAGGTGGGGAATCATAAAAGCAGTAGACGAGTATACAGTTCCATCGTGACCTCCCAATACCAACTCCCTGCCAACTCCTCAAGAAACGCCACCCAAATGCATGCTCCCCTTCAGTTTATGTATATCGCATGGGCAAGTGCGCCGTATATAGAAGAAACCGCCACGTAAGATTCATGTTGCAGCAGCAGCAGTCATGTACAGGCCCTTATTGCATACGCGCTTGTGGCATGCCACCCTGTTGAACCTCGGTGAGTCCCTGCAAAGCATCACGCTGTAGCTGCTCTAGTGCCTGTTCTTGATGCATGTTCTGCATTTGTCGGAGCTGTTCCTCCATGTAATCGAGATTTTGACGTAGCTCTGTATTCTCGTGGCGCAAACGCTTGACTTCCTCGTGGACATCTTCCTGCTCTTCAAGCTGTAGGGCAGCACGCTTTCTCTTCTGGCCAGTCTTTGCTCCTCCAACGTCATTTGCTGCCTCGACCATTTCGTCTTCTGCCGGTGGTAGTGGTAGCATGTTATCGGTGTGGACGCGACGAAGGTGCTCGGTTAAGTTCTCCATACGCGAGAAGCCTTTACCATGGTGGCGCTTGCAGGTTGCATGTGGGCAATTAAGTTGTTTCTTGGGACCGCCGTGCTGGTTGTGTACCTCTCTCTGATGTCGAAGCAGACCACCAGAATAGGTGAAGCCTGGTAGCTTGGCGCAATTCTCTTGTAGGCATTTGTATGGTCGATCGTGCTTGTCCCTTAACTTGGTTTTAGTGTCTGACTTGTTCTGCCAAAAGTATTTATATACACGTACATATGCTTGCTCCATTCACATTTTCGTCCAAAATCTCTCTTCTCCTCCGTGCATCCCTCAAAGGTGCATATGAATCTTCCATTCTCACGTACAAACTCTCTCTCAGGCTTCTGAATAATTGGGGACGGTTCGCGCTGCTCCTCTGGGGGAATGTCTTCATGGTGAATATCGTTATTGGTTGGTATTTCGTCAATGTTCTGTAGTTCCTGAGCTACTTGCTGTTCTGCTGCTGCAACATCAGAGTCCAGGTTATGTGGTTGATATGGATCTTCACCAACTCCTGCAATTGGGGGTGAGGGGTAACGATGATCCTGAACCTGAAGTGGACGCGTTAGTATATCGTCGTATAACATGCCTGAACATCAAAGACTTCTGATGAGGAAGTACTCGCATGCTGTAGAGCTCGGAGGTCTTGTTCTTGTTGAGTAGTATCCTCGTGCATCATGACAGGATATCGGGACTCCTGCATATAGTTGGTCGACTCGTAAGAAAGCGACATGTTGACGGTGTTGAAGTCGTCAAGTTGCTCGGCAGCTTCCAACAAGCAAAGAAACGTGGAGACTTGCGCAAGAAGTACAGTTTCGTTGCTATACTGTTCAAGTATTGGAGTTATTGCCTGAGGTTGACCTTCCTTTCCTGAAGAGTCAGCCAAAAATTGCTTACAAATATTTTAGCACAGCCACATAGCTGTGGCGGACGGCGCATCCAATGATAGAGGCTGATGGATTGGAATTCCTTGCCTGTAATTCTTCACCGAATTGTGTGTATAAACTTGTCTAGCTGCTGTGTAGAGAGTTTCTGCATTGCTATATGGGATACTGGGTGAGTCATTGGCAGGACGAGTTAATATGAGTGCACATGGGCTGGGGGAGAGACGCCTATTTAAAAGAGTCAGTCACATATATGCCTAAAGACGACCATCTTTGAGACACATTAGGTAGAAGCAATGATTGATGACTCACCTGTGTAGGGCATACTACGAACTTTCTGAGGCGCAGTCAGCTGTATGTTTCGTTGATGACTTCCACTCGTATAGAAGTAGTGTCGTTGGGGGGCTTCGCTCATATATCCATTTCGCGGCTGGTTCCGTTGATGGAATCCGTCAATCTGGTATCCATTGTGATTGTGGTCTTGTTATGACTTTCATTCATAAGATATCCATGCTGAGTGGCATTGGTGTTCTTGATGAACTCCATCCATATGATCTACATTCTCAGATTGGCGTCCTGGACGGATCAAGGCTCCGTCGATTTGGTATTCATCACGTTATGAGGCCGGTGTCATTGATGGTTTCCTCTCACACAGTCATTCTGAATTGGGTAAGCTTGAAGAGGCTCGTTCATCTAGTATGCATTTTGAGTTGGTGGACCTTTTCGAGGTCCAGTCTGGTTTCCTTGACGAGGCTCGTCCAGCTGGTATCTATTTTGAGCTGGCTATCCTTGACGAGGTGCAGCTCGGACTAGCTGTTGTCGGCGTGCATCGGTCTGGACTGCATAATATATCGGTGCAGCGAGCATAAGCTTTCTTTGCCTGAGTTTCTTGTATAGTTGTGCAGCAACTTTCTTTTTTAGGTCTTCAGAATACGGTGACTTTTGTTGCTGAAGCTTGTTGACCGGCAATACAAGTTCTCGAGGTGCCGCGGGCAGTTGTGTTTGGGACTAAGGCACTTCTACATTGGGTGTCTCTTGTCGGTGGAGAAGGTAGTAACGCCCGTGGCTGAGGCTTGGGGTTGGTTGAGGTGCAAAGGGTAGTTTCTTGAGCTTCTTTCTTTACTGCTGAGCCATCTTGGGCGGATGCGTCTTCTGAAATTGGCGTATAGTTTATAGTTTATTGGCTTTGATTCGTTGCTTATTGGCTTCAGCGTGTTTCGACTCGGTCAGATAAAGTTGAGTTAAGAAACGGTGGTGGTAGACGATGCTTTGCGTGGGCTGCAGGTTTTGTGATGCAGGTTGCTTCTGGTAATTGCTTAAGAGTTTCTACACAGTCCCCAAATAGAAGAAGGCTTTAAGAGATTTGGACTGTTAGTAAAACCCATGCAAAGAAGATAAGGTTATAAGAAACGAGTTGCAGAGGACAGTTGAGGGGTAAATGCTCTAATGAAGTTGAGTTTCATGATCATGGTGGTGTCGTGGCTAATCAAATTGATACTAGGAAATGTGTTCAAGAAGACTAGGCTCCTGACGCTGTTGTAGGAGTAGACCTTTGTAAGGAATGTGTATGGAGACGTGCCTATCAATGGAGGATATTTCTAAGAAGCCAGTGCTGACAGACGGTAGAGTTACCATAATTGACCAGTATTCTGTCTGTATACCCCAAGAGTGAAGCAAATGACTACGCCATCCACTCGCTGGAGAGCAAGCTAAAGCAACCCCTAGAGTTTCGATACGACAAGCTTGGCTTGCGTCGACTCAGATGCAAGAAATCCTTTATTTCCATATGACTCTCTTGTATCTGAGGAATGAGAAAGTGTCTTACCTAGGATGCTATGGAACGAACGCCCGGTCCACAATGTAAGCGATATCTAGGTAGTGGCTCACCTGAGGATGTTGTGGTGGGTGACAATAAGCAAGGTAGTGATGAAGCTGTATAGACCCGATGAGGGTTGCGAGACGCTCCGCGAACAGCGAGGCCCATTGTTGTTGACATTGTGGTGGGTCAGATTATTCCACCCCATCAACGCGTTGGCTTTGATCACATCTCTTACGACCTGGTCTCCACTGACTTGGTATGCTTGCGAGCAGTAACAATGCTAGTGAAGACGCCAATATGCTGACAAGCGAATCACGCCGAAAGCTGCTGGTTGCTTGCACCATACCTCGAATTTGTATCACAGCGAATTTGTCCCAGTGTACTACTCCATCCTCAAAGATGTATTGGGGATTGGCATGTGCCTGACATTCTCGCACTGGAGGCTCATTCGCAGCCGATGGGTACGATGTTGCAAGCTACGCATAAGTTTTGTTGTAATGCTTCAAGTTTTGCCTTTTAGCTCAAACGCAAACTCCATGAATGTCAGTTACCAATCATCAGAATAGCAGAGGCAGCAGGATGATATCGTCTAGGTACTCTTTCCAACGACGGTTCCGAGTCTACATTGGCATATGGGAAAGCTGGGGATGCAGCAAACCCCATAACTCACGTATGCGACCTCATAATGTTACCGTTTTTATACGTCTTTAGTAGCGCTTAAAAATGAATGATATGGCTGGACTTCCAATGACTTCAACGGCCTGTGTAACCACGGGCGAGCAAGCGAAAGTTTGAAACGAGGATAAGAAGCATAAAGTGGCTTACCACCCCTTTTCTAGCCATCCCCAGCCATCATCAAGAGACTCAAGAGATCCCTAAACAATAACTGCACGCCAAAAAAAATCTCGCATGTCAGCCTTACCAATATGTACGGAGAGGTCTCACTGCTTCTCCTATTCATCGTCAGCCAAGTCACCACCACCAGCACGGCTTCCACATCACTCCAGGGAACAGTGTGAGAGGTCACTCTTTCAATGTTGGTACTTCTATGCCATTTGACAGTTACCCATGCTTTGCAGCTTCGTTTCTGCACGCCAGCCTGCAGCCTTATAGCCTGCATATAGTCGGCCTGAAGTCTCATTCCCACGTGGACAATTGCACAGGCGGCATTTCCGAGTTGGTTGTAACTTGACACATAAGGGCTTTTATTTTGTTCTGTGTGTGCAATGTGCAAGGTGCAGAATGTTAATCAGCAAATTGCTCAAATAGGATGTCGTTGGTCGATTACCTGGTCATTCAGAAATTATCTGGCAAGTGAGCAACACCATATATAGACTAGTTCCCAAAACTTATCGTAGCGTTTGAGATATAGAATCCAAGCAACGTTTATGAAGTATTGTCATTTGTATAATTTATGCAAAACACAGTTTTCTCATGCTCAATTGGAGGGAAACTTCATGCCTCATTTACTGCCTTGTGAATGCCTGATTTCATCGTCCTTTTGGAGAAGTTGCTGAAGCTATCAAGTGCGCAAGACCGGGCATCTAGACAGTAATAAAGTGCTTTCATGGAGTATGACAAACACAAAAACGGTAGAGACGTATTGTAGTTAGATTTATAGAACACAGCAATATAGGTAAAGTACTTATCACACATACCTAGGAATTGTTCAGGCATACTCATTGAAAGAAACTCCACGGGAGATTCTCTGTATCAGCTACTGATTAAGTGTGATAAATCCAGACCGACCCAGCGCCAACCCTGACAAAATCTTACACTCATTCCTGCTCCTATTTGGTACCATCGTACGGCCACTTTATATCTCGAATATCTCACCAATGCCTTCGCTCCCATCTTTTCTGTTCTCTACCAAATCCAATCGCCACCCTTCCCAGCTCTTCAGTCCTCTTTTGATTTCCTTGACCCGCTCGATTCGCTTCTTGGCTTCTTCCTCTTGAGCGAGACGGAACGCATCTTCATCAAAGTCCATATCATCGTCATCATCTAGTAGCACGCCATCATTGGCACTGGCGCCTGTGATAGCATTGAGACCACTTGTGATGTAATCACTAATGCCTCTGGCACCGGGTGCAAGACTTCTCTGCCTATTGGGAGACATACCACCTAGATCAACATCTGTAAAGCCTGCGCCAGAACCATCGCCGCCATCCAGTTCGGTTCTTCGCTCACGCCATATTCCTTTGCGCAGCTCATGAACTTCGCCTTCCAATTCACGAACCTTCTTCTCCAGTCGTTGCCGTCCTTCATTTTCCAGCTCGTCAACTCCATCGTCATCTACACCTTGAGCGTCACGTTTTTTGCTCTGCTCTTTCTCTTCCCTTAAACGCCAAGCCTCATTCTCGGCATGTGCGAGCTTTGATCTCGACTCAGTCGCAGTCTTTTCTGCTTTCTCCAGATCTCTCTTTTGAGTCTGGAATCTGGCATCATGTTCTTTGTGAAGAGTTGCTAGTGTCGCAGCTTTCTTCTCCAGTGCATCGACTTTCTTCTGAAGCTCCAGATTATTGGTCTTGGCATCATCCGCTTCCCTCTCAAGCGTCCG
Source organism: Calycina marina (assembly GCA_019669825.1). NCBI lineage: Eukaryota > Fungi > Ascomycota > Leotiomycetes > Helotiales > Pezizellaceae > Calycina > Calycina marina. The sequence continues at coordinate 9,350 of MU254134.1, forward strand.
AAGCTTCGTTTCTGCAGAGGTCCGCTCGCTACCTTCTTTGATAGCTTTGGCAGTCGTGTGCTGTAGATTCTTCTTCAAGTCACCCAGTTCACGTTGTGCAGTAGCCGCAGAGCGCTCACTCCGTGCTAGCTTGTCCTCGAGGGCGGCGATTTGTTCACGTTCAACAGAGCTACCAGAAGCTATACGTTCCATTTGTGCTCGTAAATTAGATATCTCGAATTCCATAGATTCGATTGTAGAGTCTTTAGCAGCTAACGCAGCTTCCTGACCCGGAGGAGTTATACCAGACATAGATGGCGATGATACATGACGCCGAGTTGACTGTGTTTGTAGTTGAGAGTTTTGACGTTGTAAGGCTGCGATCTCGGTTCTCTGTTACGCGATCGTTAGTAATTACCATCTAGACATTGCTATTACTATTAGACTTACCAGCTTTTCAACCTCGCCAGAAGAATTGCTAGGTGCCAGTTGGGAAGCTTTCATAGCCACCGGTGAATCGGCGTCTCTCAAGTCCTCAAGTTCGTCCTCCAATTTCTTCCATCGTTTCTCTGCTTCACTAGCTTCTTTGGCTACCCTCTTGTTCTCCTTTTCTAGTTCATCAATCCTTGCTGCTTGCTTTTGGTAGATCGCAGGAGCTGTATCGCCGTCCGTAGGAAATCCGTAGCCAGGTGAAGGAAGCCCTCCAGAAGCTTGTCTGAAAGAGGAAGACCGCATGCGCGACTGCTGAGCTGCCGTTGTCGCCTTCCCAAGCTCGGCGATTGTGTCCTCTGCATCCTTTGGAGCATCTACCCCTTTTTCCTGTTCAATAGCATTTTCCGTTGTTGGCTCGGCTTCGGTTTCGATGTTTTTGCCTTCTTTCAGAGCCGGAGACGATTCGCCAGCTTCTTCCTTTTTAGTGCCAGCCTTCGCGGTCTTCTTCTTCTTCAATGCTTCTACCTGTAGGACAAGTAAGCAAGTGTTCGATACACGTCTGAGGTCTGAGGATACATACTCTTTTCTTAGCTGCAGCAAGCTTCTCAGCTTTGGCCTTCTCTTCGTCTGCCATATTCTTCTGTTGGAAAACAGTAGTATAGTATAGAAGTAAAGTACCTATCAATACAGTGCACTGCTGTCGTTCCAGACAACATTTCACCAAGCGGAATGCGGGTAGCGGGAACTTAGCGCGGATAGCTTTCCCGTCCAATCCGAGCATGGGTCTAGGTATTTCCCTCATTCTCCTTTTCCTTCTTCTACTTCCCTCCACCAATCGCTGCATACGCCCAATTGGTAAGATGGTAGGGCTACAGATTCCAGGAAACAACATTTCATACCATCTCTCCGACCGAGCTCTCCCACCTCTCCTGTCCTCCACGGCTTCACAGGCGCAACCAGCCTCCTCGATATCCCCCGCGGACGAGCAGATGCAGGCTCTCACAACTGTCGCGATCAATGCATATAACTCGGCTGCTCGGCTTGGGCTTGGGATACCTCAGAGGATAATGATCGAGAGTCGACATCGAGGACCTGTTATTCTGCATTCATACATAAATCCACCGGTGAAGCATAAGCCTCTTCCGAATGGAACCGGGCAGGGAATATTTGAGCAAGCGCGTGAGGAATTGAGACTACTGAGCAGTAGCACGGAACAAGGGACTATTGATGCAGAAGAGCAGGAGGATCTCAGTGAAGCTCTCGTCAACGGAGCCGCGCCTACGGAAGAAGTGCAAGAGGGTGCCAGTGAAGCTCTCGTCAACGGAGCCGCGCCTACAGAAGTGCAAGACGAGAGTAGTGAAGACGAATACAGCTCTGTGTCACAGCCGCCCCTACTTATTGCCTCTGTCATAGCGCATAGTGCGACCGACACGACATCGGCAAGAAAAGCAGCAGCCAAGCTGGAGCGTGTGGGCAGAAACTTTCAACAGGAATGGACTCGAGAACAGCTGGAAACTGATGAAACGGCGGTGGTCAGTCATAATGAAGAGACCTGAGCTGCCACGTATGCGAAAATGTCAGCAATTACGGGAGTGCGTGGATGCAATATTGAGCTCGTCTACAACCTGTAGCAGGTCGTATGTCATTCGATACAGGGAAATGATCAGCTTGAGTAGCTATGGGGAGAGCTATGGTACCGCCATTACGACAGGAGCACCAGTTGAAGTGCGGAGGTTTGGTCGTGGACTGGAGCTTAAAAGTTTGTCCGAAGAAGTCGGCCGGGTGTTGGTTATATGGGAAATATATGCCTAATGTGAGGGATTTGCTGAAGCTTTACCGCTGAGCAGTCGAAGGCCTATGATCTGTGGTTCGGTACAAAAAGTTCAGGCTGCCTCAAACCCAAAGCTTGAAGTTGCGAGAATTTTGTGAGACCGTATAAGATACTAAAAAAGATTACAACATCGTGAGGCGATGCATTGAAGCAAGAAACACTTTTTCTTGGTAATTGTTTGCCATTTGTGTGTGGCCCTATGTTTCATCGCAAAGGGGTATGTTGAATGTTTATCTAGCCAACCAGTTGAAGCTTCTCTTCCCTATCCCAAACGCCATTCCGCACCCATCTAATCCTGAGCATCCAGCTTCGTCTCCCTCATAATCACCCCCAAGCTCTTCCCGTCATCACCAAACTCCGTAATCACCCACAAACAGAACTTCTCCCATTCAATACTCCATTGCTTCATCTTCTCAGCTCTCACACCACTCCCCAATGTCGCATCCTTGATATCCTTGACCCAGTCTGCAGCATTCTGATCCTCGAAAATCGCCCAGCGGACGCTGTTCTCCGCGAGCGAGCCGAGACCCGCGAGACCGAGATTGTCCCAGCCCTGTAGCGCCTGCCAGAAATCATGCGTCGTGCCATTCGTACCTTGTCCTAGAATCGCTGGATCGTCGTTTGACAATGAACACGCGACACCTCTTGAAAGCAGCGCTGGTAAAGGATGCGAGAGCACAGAAGCGCAAAGACGCAGGACCTCATTGGAAATCGGACAGCTTTCGACAAGAATCTTCCTTTCTTTCACCATGTCAATCAGAAGGGGATGTTTAAAGAGCGAGAAACCATGGCCGATGCGGCGGGTGCCGAGAAGAACGGCATCGAAGAGATTCTGGTCGATGAGCGTGCCATCGCCGAGGGTTTCACCGGCGTGGAAAAAGAAGGGAATTTCGACGCCTTCCTGGGCGCATTGTTTGCGAAACCAGAAGAGTTCGGGGAGGATGTCCTTAAGGGGACGGCCAGTGTCTTCTTGGCCCACGAGATCGTAGCCACTGATCAGATGAGGATAGGTAAGCTGGTAGGAGGTCAGCGGTCTAGTGTCAAGAATGAGAACTGAGACATACTTTGATGGCGATACAAGCGTCCATATCTTGCACTATCATTCGTGTGTCTAAGGCTCGCAAGCCAGTCCAAATAAATCGAGCACCCCAGAACTCCTTGCCTTCCTCGGTCGCCTTGAAATCCTTGAGCTCTTCGTCGAATACCTTGAAGAAATGATCGTAACTCTCTTCTGGAACCTCAGAACCAGCCTTGAAATAGCTGAATGCAAAAGCAAGTCTCAGATCAACCCACTTAACCCCATCAGCGAGCAAACTCTGCAGCATTCTCCTTATGAACTTTCTGAAAATTGGCTCATACCAGATAATATGGCGTAATATACCAAAAACATCCTGAAACTTTCTCCACACAGCATCGACTCCATGGTGGTGTTCGATCGATTCTTGATTTGTGATCGTGAGACGGTCCTTCAGCCAGGTCAAGAAACCAGGTTTTCCACCGTTCGGAAATTCCTCGACTGCCCTCGTAAGCAAGATCGGTGTATTTGGAACATAGTCAGATGTCCAGATGGACTTTCCGTCAACTATGAACATATTAACACCATCTACTATCTACATATGGGTATATCATACCATGCTCAGTCTTCAAAAACCTAAAAGATATCTGTGCAGCCTCAAGCTGGTAGCTTGTAGCAATTGGCGTGCCACAATGTATATGCATGCCCTTCTCCGCCAATAGCGTCTCGAAGAGGAAGTCATAATCCACCATGGCATCCATATGTGCATGAAGCAGAGCTCCCTTGGGCATCTTCCTCACGATCTGCCATAACCTCGTCTTCTCCATTCGATCTTTAGCAAGATTGAACATCATGCCTGGGTATATATTCGCGCCAGTTTCGAGAGAGAGGTGCGAAGAGAACTTGGCTGTCCATGTTGATTCCATTTCTTCTGTCCTGATTCGATCGACAATGGCGCATGCTTCTTTAGCTACAGGAGAAAGCGCGGTACGGAATGCGTGGTCTATGTAATAGAGAATTAGGATGTTCTAACGTTTGGGAGTATGGGAGGTTAGAATGTACCGGAGCGTTGTTTTTTCTCTTGCTCTATCAGTGAGGCTTGACCTTTGAGGTACTTCTTGATGAGTGGCTCGTCTACGGAGGGTATATCTTGGGAGACCTCTGCCCAGTCTTCGTCTGGCATTGCTGTAGGCCATGGTAGCTCTTTGACTTGAGCCATTATCGTTTTTGCTGAATTCGACGTTGTCGGAATGGCTAATCGACGGCTATGAGATTTGTTACGCAGAGCAATGAACTCGGCACCTTCTACAGTGTGATCCAGGATTTGCAGAGTAACACACTATAGGAAGAATCGTAGAGAGAGAAAGACTATTAATAAATACTGTATTCTAGTTGCTCCCTCGCTCACAGTAGAGCACTTTATGAAGCTGCCCCACAGCGGGGTCAAGCCCCCACTATTGGTTGACTTCCTTAATGGAATAACTTAATAGGGGTAGCGAGGAGGTTAGCTTGGGGCATCACCGGCTTTTACCGCCGGGCCTGTTACTTGTGGAAGGATTCTTTTCCACTACTGGAAAATGGGGACGAGCAGTTTGAAGAGGTGAAGTGCATGAGATATCTACAGTACTATGATGTGGTAGCGAGTGATATAGCCGACGTAAGTATATGGATTTTGCGTCTTGGATTCTGACACTGCAACCTCATGGTGCTTGATTGCATTTTGTATCATTAAATATTGTGTATGAAGTTCTGTCGTCATTAGCTCGTCCATAATTTATCTGGTTGAAGGTCAATTCGACTCCTGAAGATATTCCTGAGTTTAGCGAGCTCCAGCTCATTTCTATCGCTTCTATCGCCGTGCTCCATGTTCCTCTAGATTGTAGTCCTGATCTCCTACACACCCTCGCCATACTTCAGTTCCTTCCACTTATACGCTCCCTCCCAACTAGCAGCCACTTTCAGCACCTCCAAATCTCCAAACTTCCTCCCCACAATCTGCATTCCCGTTGGCAACCATACCTTTGCATCCTCCTTCGCAGGCACCCACCCAACAGGCAAACTCAACCCTGGATGTCCCGTGCTATTAAACGTCGCCGTATTCGCCGTCGCACCAATCGTCCTCCCCAGCATCTTCAGTGGCCCTAATGTTTTTCCTCCTGCCTCAAGTATTTTACAAGGCGGGTTGAGAGTAGTAGGCATGACGAGGACATCGACTTCATGCAGTGCGGCATCGTAAGAGTCGCTGAGTTTCCGGAGGAGGTTCGTGCATCGTGCATGGAGGGGTGCACCGAAGTGTTGGCGCAGGAAGAGACCACGGAGGTAGATGTTTTGACCGCCGGGACCGAGAGCTTCGAAGGCGCTTTGAGAGAGGGAGGTGCCGACGCTCTTGGCACGGGTGGGAAATAGGAGTTGTTTTCGGCCGGAAGGATTAGCGAGGAGACCTTGTGTTGTCCCTGAGAGGGGGAGTGCTACCACTTTTGGAGTTGTCAGTACGTCACTGTCTCTGAGATACCTCGAGTGAGGGAAGGAAGGAAAGGAAAGAAAAACCTACTCCATATCATCCCGCTGTCTTTATGTAGCGGAATGCTGATATCCTTTACCCTTGCGCCGAGCTCTTCGAGTTTGACAATAGCTGCTCGGCTTGCAGCAGCAACATTCTTATCCGCCCCGTCCATCTCAAAACCCTCCTTCAATACACCTACTTTGACACCCTTCAGCGGCAAGTCTCCCGCCTTTTCTACATGAGCTTTCACATCTGCTCCAAACTTGACCTTTCCAGACGCCCAATCATACGGCTGCCTGTCATCAATCCCATCCGCTCCTGCCATAACCTCCAACAAAGTCGCACAATCTTGTACATTCTTTGCCATCGGTCCCACATGATCAATCGTGGCTTCCAAACTGATACATCCCGTATATGGCACTAATCCCCAGGTTGGCTTCAGTCCTACCAAGCCGCAGTGTGCTGACGGCAAGCGAATACTTCCGCCCTGATCTGCACCGACTGAGATGTCCACTGCACCGATTCCTACAAGACGACCGCTGCCGGACGAAGAACCACCGGAGGAGTAGCCCTCAGCGTAGGGGTTGTGTACAGTTCCTGTACAGGAAGTGTCACTGACGGCGCCGAAGCAGTTATTCTCGCACGCTGCCTTCCCTAAAATCTCACCACCAGCATCCAATATCCTTGTGACCAGCGTAGCATCGACTTCCGGTGTCCAGTCTACGGCTTCTGTGCCATTCGTGCATTTGACTCCTGCTAAGGCGATGTTATCCTTCAGCGCTATCGTTTTCCCCTTGAGAAGTTCAGAGGTGGGGGCTGTGGATATAACGTGTGCTTTCCATGCCCAACCTCCCTTTTCTCTATCGGCGGAAGGAGGAAGGTGAATGTTGGTGCGTGGGTAGAGAGAAAGGTCAGGGACAGGGAAGTAGTCGGGGATAGCGAGGACGTCTTTCGCGCACGCGTTGAGGCCGGAGAGGAGAATTGACCAGTCGTTCAACTCAGCAGAGGGTATCGTTAGACCAGCCGACTCAGCAAGAATTGTAATATCGGCGACTGGGACAACCGAGTCTTTTCTGGGGATGTGTTAGGTAGGCAGAGTTATTGGAACAGGGAATGTACTGAGCTTCTCCAAGCACTGAGACCGACATCTTGATCTTCTAGTTTCAGGATGCTGCACCTCAAGACCTGGAGCAAGTATTGATTATTAGTAGGAGAGAAATTATATCTGCAGAATATGTACATATATATATACATATATATATTGATGTCAAGCTCTCAAAACCACTTCTAGCCATTACCTCCGATAGTGGGATCAAGCCCCATGTTGTCCTGGCTAGAAGTATCCCTTGAACTTCCATTGGCGCAGACATCGTCCAGCTATCAATTATCTCGCATTATGTATAATGGCATAACAATAAGTATGCAAATGTGCCTATTTGTTGCCAGTCCGACCTCGCTCGACGTGAAAGCGGTGAGATTCTGTTATCTTTTCGATTAGACGGAGTTCCGACCGGCACGGCAAAGAATATTGGAGCTGGCGCTTTGACACTGGAGACCAGAACGTCCTTTTAGCAGGATTTTCTTAGCGTACCATGTCATGAGGTTAGCTAAGCGAATCCTGAAAGGGGGAGGACTCTGAATTCTACCTGGGAAATCTTATCTGTTATACTGATTAGATGGAATCAAAGAGATTAGGGCTTTCAGCTAGATAAAAGCCTTTATTTGTTGTGATGTAGTATCCAGAATACAATTCTAATAGCAAATTGGTTGTCTGACAATGCCCAAGACCAGACTACCTACCTAGATAGCCTCTACCAACTCAATGCTCACGTCCAGCACTAACATCTCTCAAAATCTCAAGATGCCTTCAGGCAACAGATCCGCAAGCTATCTACAACTATTTTGAAGAATCTATAAGTCGTTTCTCCGTTGCCTCTGTGCTTCCTCTACACCATCATACGGACGAGCGATCGAAAGTCACCATTAGCATAGCACGCACGCCACGATCACTCAACATGAGAAGTGCAATGAATTCCACCTTCAATTCTATAGCACTTGTACGTCAGTCGTGCTGCTAGCCTGGTAGCCCCAAGTTAGTGGTCGTTGGTCCCATATTGGCGCTAGTGCAGCAGTGTCAGGAACGCCCATCCCTTCCTCCACCTTCACCATTATCAACTTCCCAAGCCCAACTACTTCGCTCCCAATACAGCGCTACATCGTTGTCTTGTATGGCATGATTCAATCTTGCAGTTGCACCTTCCGCATATCAGGTTCGTTGTGTCAACAGTCCTGGGGCTAAGACAAGAAAGCAGGTTGACTTCTACCACCACCCGACTCATTAGTATCTCCGGCACTTGCGGCACAACAAGTCGACTTGGAACTGCTTCAACTTCTTTGGCAATGCTACCCCGCACGAAACAGTATTGGGTACTGTTGGTGAGGCACTACATCCTTGCGTGGCTCTGCTAGACGGGGTTCTAGCTTTCATTGGTATTGAGTACACCCTTCCTCTCCCTTTCTTTGGCCAACACGAGACCGACTAGCAAATTCACTGGAAACCCAATAATATCAGTCATCATCAAGTACGGTCCTCAACCCGAGATGAACGTCCTGTTTCCTATCTGAACGATGCTTGCTGCTGTCTCTGTCAAGGCCATCGAACACCCTGTCATCTCCTCTCAGTACGACAGAGTTTAACTAGATTACCCACACCTTTCAACCAAGATACAGAACTTGTTCAACGACCACGAAGAAGTTCGATAACCCAGAAAAGCAGGCCATGAAATGTTGGCTTTGCCAATATAGCACGCGTGCGGCCCAGAGCATCTAAAGCCAACACCACCTGCGCTGAAGGCTCTGCCACTTTCTCTTCTGCTGGCACCAGTTCCTCCTGCTATGACCCATCGAGGAATGCAACCAAGGTCGAGCAAACCCCTGCTGAGAAGTGGGTTTGGTGAATAACTCTTCTATGCAGACGAGCAGCTGTAGTTATAGCCTAGAAAAAACCACAGTGCAAGTTAACTGACTTCTCATCCTGCAGACCTTGGTCCCAGGAACTAGGCGCTACAACCTTACGTCGAGCACAGCCTTCGGAAATTCCCCAACAATGCTATGAAATGACGCTGCTAGGTAGTGTGTACTCTACCCCTCCTATAGTCACGACTTTTCTGACTTTTCGCAGCCGTCGCGATGAGACCAACCTTGCGATCGTCTCACCGACAGGATACAGTACTAGCTCAAAAGTTTGAATCCCCACCAAAATCAACATCTACACATACACTTAATCATACTTTAAAAAATCACTAAAAATCGTAAACGATCAATTTTTGGTACGTATCACTCTAAATTTAATCCTCTTTCATTCTGTAAAAGGGCTTTTTATTTAGTACTTTGTGTGCCAGCCCTTTGCCTTAATTACCGCAGCTACACGGTAGGGCATACTATCTGCTACCTGCTCAAATAGACTATTAGGAGGGGCCTCCCAAGCCTCCTTTAAAGCGCCCTGTAGAGCCTTTATAGCGCCCTCCCCTCTGCCCATATTCTGTAGGTCGGGGTGCGTTTGTAACACAAGCTTTTTCAGGTGGTGCCAGATGTGCTCAATCGGGTTCAAATCATGTGAATACGGGGGCCAGTCGACCAAAGGAGTTGCCATATCCGTGAACCACTGTCGAACTGCTCGGGCAGTATGAACTGGGGCGTTATCTTGCATGAATTTTAGGCCAGGTTCCCAGCAATTAGGGATGTCATCGTCGAGTAATTGGAGGTAGGACCGAGCAGAGTAGCCATTTTTCCTTGACTCCCAATCTCTCTCAAGAAGATACAATTCCAACCGACGTATTTATCCCTCGATGAACCAGAAACAGGTCCAAATCATGACTGAAATATCCCTTCCTTTTGAGTAGGTTTGGGCCATGTCCCGGTCCCATTTTTGCGTAGGTGTATGAAAGTCCCATTCACGACTTTTACCCTTTTCCCTCTCGGCAGAATACTCATTTGGCCACATATAAGTCCTCCACTCTACTAAGGTCCAATGACCCCAAGCTTTACACCAAGCAAGCATTTACGGGCTACCTCTTCTGTAAGCTCTGGTCGGCGCTTAGCTCTCCAGTCACTGATCCCAGAGGGGCCTAATATGCTTCTAAGTGTGGTAGTGCTGAAATTCATTCCTAACTCCTCCCAAGCCTCCACATATGTGTATTTTAGGTGTAATTGGACGCATCTTGCAAGACGACGTGTATCTCGTTCTGTCCAAAGCTTCGAACGTCCGGGACGTAATAAAGACTCTCCGTTCAGGCGTACGGACGCGCGGCGCAAAGTGGTTTTGACAGTTGATTTTGTCGTCTTGAGAGCCTTCGCGATCTCGGCCAAATCTCCCCCTGACTTTGCTGCCCCAACGATCTGACCTATGTTGGTTACTTCACAGTAACACTCAGTAACTTTCATGTGAAGGAGACAGCACAGGTCCGATCGAACAAGGGATCTATTGTCGGTGTTGTGATGTCTGGAGAGCGAGATACACGAAGTGCCTATCTAAGAGGGGTTGTTGCCAAGACATAATACTTGGCATGATGGCTCATCATGATTACCAACAACTTCTCTTATAAGGATTGAGTTCCCTCTTTTGGACTCGATTTCGATGAATTGGACCTAGGGGACATCGGGGAGTAGATGTTTTATTGCTGTATTAAGAGGGTGTTAGGGGTGGGGGGTAGGAAAAATCGCGAATTTTGGTGTTGGGGTTTCACTTATGCACGGTGACTGTACGTGTTGCTACAATGCGACTCCACTTGTATGAATACACTGGGACGACAATTGGCTTGGGGCAAGAAGAAACAGTTCCAGGAGTTCATCTTAGCCATCACGTTAGGCATAGCAACAGCAACGGAAGAGGCTCTTCTTCGCCAGGTTCTGCATAAGATCCTGCTGCCGCATTGCAAAAATGCTGAGATGAATTCACCCCAGACAAAGAGTATCTCAGAGCGGTCATCAGCATTCTCCATAGCTCAACCTGGAACTCGATGTATTCTGACAAGACTCTGCTAGTCAATAGATCCGGCCATCCTCTCAGTAGTGTGAGCACGAATACTCCGGCCAAGTACGAGGTCATCGCGAGAGTTGCGTATGACTATATTGATGATTTCTGCGCGGAGAATTAGGAATTGGGGGAGAAGCTTGAGGTACATGGTGCGGATCAGTGACTTGAGTTGACCCCTCTCTATGGAACATGCAAACAAATCAATGAGGAAGCCGACACCCCTAACGCCACCGATAATACAGAAATTGTAGGAGGCCAAACTGGGCATGAGGTTCAAGGAGATCGAGCTCACTCTCTATACTTCTGGGAATACCTATTAATGACAATTTGATTCGATAATTCCACAACGATGCTACGATGCACCTCCTTTGACTCCGTACAGAAACTGTATGCGACCAAACTAGATTTGAAGTTCAAGAAGATCGAGCTCACTCTTTTTACTTCTAGGAATACCTGGGATGTTGAGAATTCCACAACAATGCTGCGATGCTGGTCAACAGCAACCAAGTCTCGAAATCGTGTCGAGCAAACTCTCACCCTCTGCAAAGTCGTCGCTGATGTCGCCGTCGTCAGAGGCGCTGACGATACATACGGCGAGCTCCCCATCGTGTTCGTCGTGCGTGAGGATCATGACCAGGATGTCAAAGGCCTCATGGTCCGCAAAGTCATCAAGTCGTGGTCCGTACAAAAGCTGGTCCGCCACGAGAAATCAAGGAGCTGAAGGATAGTTTCTTTGTCGACGCGAAATCCAAGAACCCCACGGGCAAGATCCCCCATAGGCGGCAAAACCTGAAGCCTCTACCCAGCACTTCCTCAGCGGCGGAAAATGGTTTTCTGGTTATCGGACTCCTTTATCACCGTTGACTTTTCTTTTCTACAGGAATCTCCAGGGCTGTGTCCTCTTCTTTTTGCCCGCCGTGGCAGCTATCTGCTTACCACCGCTGCCATCATAGCAGCAACAGGAGCGGACCTGGACGCACCAGATAATGTGGCGCGTTATCACGAACTGTTCTGTAATTAGTCGAGAGGAGACCGGTGTTCAATAAGGATGGAAAGTTTGCGGAGCTTGTTGACACCGATCTGCTCCTGCACCCACAACCACTCCATGAACGGGCAAGATCCACCAATTTACTACTGCGTTTTACGACGCCTTGACGCCCACAGTCCCGATGGCTTCGCTAGCTACAATACTGCATATTCACTCCCATATTATAAGGAGCCAAGTGACCAGATGTTGCTGAACAATTGAGGACGGGGAGCTAGGGAGTAGCCAAAAGTAAGGGTCTCTACTTGAGCATCCCTGGATGAGTTGTGCTAATATGTACCGTAGGTATTCGAATTCCTACACTGGGGAAAGTTTTATCAGGACCTTCCGGACATCCAGACCGGCCACCTATTGGGTATTGAGAATTGACATCAATGACTTCTTGGCTAGTCCAGCACTGCAGTTCCAAATCCCTTGATTGTTAGGTAGCTGGGAACACAATGGGAGACTGCAGTAAGGCTGTATGCATACTCGGCAGCCACCTGAAAAATGAATGGCGGCACTATGGTCCTGCACGACCGACAGCAATCCCTATCCTGAACGTAAGCACCCGCTGCTTGGTGGGAATGCTGAGCATTACCTGTCCTCATCAGCTCCAAACTTAAAGTGACATATGTTGTTGTGATTAAATCGATGACAATGCTTTATCGACTGCAGCCAATATCACCGGCAACCTGACCTTCATAGCGGCAGTGATGGCCGGGTTTTGATGCTCGATCTGTGACTCCCAGGAGTTTTATTGATACCCAGGCAGAAGTATCGAGGGCCTGGGATGAAATTGACTTCTTAGACATAGAGACGGATATGCTAACAAAAGTTCATCTGGCATCGCAATTTCGAGCGCCAAGACCTAGATATGGCAGTACAGAATTCAAGTAATTTCGAGACTTGTATGTATTTTCATTGCAGCGCATGCGGAGGATGGATCGGGGCTGAGTAGAAGAGTTGCAGCGATCACGGGTGGGAGCCGATATGGTCCAAAAGCAAGAGTGAAAGCTGCCGCTGCTTGGATTATATTCCACCACCACAACCATCGAGCTATCGGCGAGAGAAAGACAGAGAGTTATTGAATCTTTCAGCTCCAGCTGGCGATGCTGTCCGTGTAAGTTCACGCCGCCTTCAGCTGTTCTTGTGCTTCTCCATATAAACTCACGACCAGGAAAATCGACGAGTTGGCCTCCTTGCAGAATGACCACAACTCGTCCTGTGGTGATGAGATTTCAGAGTTGAAAAGCTTCGAAAAGGACTATCTCATAAGTTTTCAAACATACGTACGTTCTGGGCCTTCGATGCAAATTCAGATGTTGAATTGGAATTGAGTCTCCTCAGGGGGTTGCCAAGGAGCGGTGGCACCTCAATGCAGTTGAGCCGGTGCCTCGACCCCTTCAACAATACAATCAGATGAAATCAACACTCGTATGATACTTCCACAAAAGTAATCGTATTTCCAGTCTGCAGTACGGACGTTACCATCGTCAACTTCACCATCCTTGACTTCCACATTGCCTTCCCAATAATAAGATCTCGTTTATCAGGAACAACATTACTTTAATGACATTGGTGATCAATGTATAGGACCCTGTGAGACATGTGGCATTGTCGGTAAATGGACAAAGCGATAGATTTTGAGACTTCACTAGAATATTGGGGGCTGAAGATTTCAAACCCCTGGACAAGAGTCAGCTAGTAAAACCAGCTGAACGGCACTTGGTATTTTCGGACGGATGCCATATCTGATCGTGGCATTTCACTCAGCTTGAAGTGATCTGCTCGACCTTCAAATTAAACCGGCATTTCAAGAGACGATTTGAGATCTGATCCCAGTAGGATTCGGGCTTTGCGTACAACAGCAACTTCCAAGAGGCATGTTTTTGCTCGTTCAGGCTTGAAAGTTAGTATCTTGGGTACTCACCACCTGTTAATTCAGCATCTTGATATATGAAAGAAGGCGGGTGGTACTTCGGACAGTCGACAATGGCATCAAGGACGATTTGAACGGGAGAGAATTCCCGACTCTCTCTATACTGGACCCCGCCGTCAGCATTAATCACCAGATATCACGAAGGCGTAAAAAGAAATCAATGACCGACAACTGGTCATCGTGTTAGCATCAGAGAAGGTCGTTGCACAGAAATAGTCCCAAAAGAATGAAGTCGTTGCAGATGTTAGCGGCACTAAGAAGCCTGGAGGCAACACCATAAACCTCAGCCCGATGATCAAAAGTTCGATGAGTCCGAACAGAGAAGCTTGTATGGTTTTAACCCTTCAAGAGCTCGCCGATACTCAAGTACGTCGGTTCTACTTGGTCAACCGCGACCCAATGTCACGATTCTCGTCACAACTCCAGAACTCGAGACACAAGATAAGTCACATGCAATGGCCGCCGGACTCGGTATACTGACTCCCCTCAACCGACCGCATTCAACCACATCTCTTCCTGGAACCTCACGAGAGCCGACAGACTTAGACACATTGCCACTAGCTCTTCCGTACACGCAGCAGCTAAACTCGCGCCGACAAGGATTAAATGGAGACAAATCTGACGTCCAAAATAGGCTCATATCATTCATCAGCTTAAATTGCCACTCTCCCTCGCAAAGTGCTACAGAGAATGGTCTTGGTGTACATTATTCGGGATGAGGATCTGGAACCGGATGTCTTGATGCGCCTCCAGATCCAGGACAAACCAAAATGAATAGGTAGTAACATAGCATCATGGCCAGATAGAAAAAAAACCTAGAACTGATACGGCAAGCGTTTCGAAGCCAGCAAGCAGAGAGCACACAGTAGCAGCTTGTACTACCAAGATCTCAGAGCTTGAGACACAGCAGGCCAATTTCGCCAAGTCTAAGGCCTAGACTGGTAACTATTCCCGAAGATGGGAAGCTGTTGTCGAAGTGCTTCGCAGTAACGAGAAGCAGTCCGATCTTACATTCAAAAGACTCGGTGCTGGTCAAATCACGATATTTGGGTGACTGGCTCTCAGCGCCAGATCTTCAAGTGCTGCCAGCAGCGAACCCTCAGTACAACTCAATACGTTCAATTTCAGATCTGACTAGAGTCAAGAAAGAAAGAAGAAAGCTCAGCGTGCATCGAGGTGGAGTACTCCGACCAGTATTTGAGAGTCTTTGCAACTCACTGGGGAGGCTTTCTTCCGCCTTTGAGGGTACGCAAAATGCCCGAACTATACTTAATACGCACATCACTGAGAACGAGTTGGCCAGATAGAGAACTTCAATTATATCCATGCCATTGGCTCTAGTGCCGATACCGAGACGAGACTGCCCTGTCTGCGACTTTGATGTCACCCGACGCCGGAACACCTAAACGCCTGAATTCATACCTGTGTATACGAACCAACCGCTCCTGCAGCCTTGATATCCCAAATCACTCTCTTTCATAACTCTCAAATGGAAGCAATCAGAATATCAAGCAGCAGCTCTCCACTTAGTCACGACCTTCTCTGCAAGCAAAGGCCAGCCGACCACGAAAGTCATGAACGGGAAGTAGCTGCGTATCCCAGTTAGCATTCGAACAAGCAGAGAGACAGCGAAGGTAGATCTTACAAGAGAAGCGGATCGACGGCATGCTTGACCAGGCGCTTGTAGTCGGCTTTGGCTGGGTTTTTGACGTTGGTGTTGCTTTCGAAGACCTCGGACGCTAGAGAGAAGGTCCGTCTTGTGAGTTGGTGCTGTGATGGGCGTATTGAGCGGATACAGAGACCGGCTGATTGGTGGATGATGGAGTTCATGTTGTAGATGAGTTGGAATGTGTTGTGCGATGTAAGGAGCTGGTTTGTGTATGGTATGATTGAGGAGCTGTATAATGTCTGCTGGAAGTTTGATGGAGAGGAAGTGTCGCTGAGTGGAGATTCCGGAAACAGTGCGATTGGGTTGAGTGGGAAGACTGTTGAGTAGAGCTGTATATGATATTGGCTGTCTTGGTAGAGTGCAAGGAAGCCAAGGACATTGGAGGTATATATACTTGTAAAGAAATTTTACCTAATACCCACCGATTCAAACACCTCGAAGAACTCGTGGTACGACTCTGCCTCATAGTGGAAAGAGTTCTGAGAGTTCATGCCATTCTCTCTCAGACCACTTCCACGCGCATCGTACCACACACCCTGCACGTGACCTTCTGGATCAGGAGATCCTTCCGGTAGAATAGCTCATCACGGGATAGAACTCAGTAGCAACAAAATCAGGCCCACAACATGAGATGGAAGAACTCGGGATGGGAAGAGGCAAGTTTGGCGGATAATGTTGTAGAGTTGTTTGTGGTGTGATATTGCTTGGCGCTTAGGTTTTGGTATATCGGATACCGCCGAAGTCATGGAATTACACGCGTAGGCCCAACGTTGGATAGGTTCTTCCAAGGAGTATGTAGCGAAGGTAGCTTCCACAGTACGATTGTCTGTTTTTATTCAGGGCCGATGCGTCGGCTCGATTCTATATCTCAAGATATCTTCAGCGACATATCAGATGGGCTCACTGCGACGCAATCAATCTTTTGATTGTCGAGCAAATGATCACATGTAATTGAATCACATGCTCTGATCCATTACATCACGTGCGATCAGACAATGCTGACTGATGAATTGGATTGCTTGATTTATTCATACACGTTTCCAGCTATCCGTTTGGACAGCTATGACGGAATGGCCCAGCTTTGACACCAGCTGCCGAGCTGCGTTTACCTCAGGAGACGCACCTCACTTCATCACAATGGTGGGTTGGCAGCCGTTGTTAGCGTCTTCGCAAGGCTTCCGGTCGTCTATATTAT
Organism: Calycina marina; assembly: GCA_019669825.1. NCBI lineage: Eukaryota > Fungi > Ascomycota > Leotiomycetes > Helotiales > Pezizellaceae > Calycina > Calycina marina. Next base: position 25,975 of record MU254134.1, read on the forward strand.
TAGAAGTCCCTTGGCATTCACTATACGAGTAAGTAGTAACAGTTCTGGACTGTCTCATGGCGCATATCCCATGGGATAGAGGATGGTTTCAGTAGACACAACTCAATCATAGAGAACTTGAAGAAGTAGCGACAGATAATCAGTTCCCGCTTGACTATTTCGCCATCTTGAACTTGGTAAGGTCGGGGAAGAGGCTTTGGAAACCTTGGACCAGTTCTTCAGGATGCAGGTTGAAACTTTATGTGGCACCATGGAGAGAACAGATTCATTGAGAGATTCTCTCCGAAGGTCCATCAACCAAGAAGTGTGGCAAGCTTCGATCTCTTGACATCTGGACCTCCCGGACGAGCTAATCATGCGTATCTTTAGGTACGTGAAAGGAGACTCCCTTCTGAAAAGCCCCCTATGTTTCTTCGAAGGCACCAGTGTGGGAGCGCATGTTGAGCAAGTAAAGCACCTACACCTGACATGTCCACGATTTTGCGACACCAGCTCCCATTTCCTCCTCAGCAGCATCAAAGTCAAGATGACGCGGAGAGAGTGGCACGTCGTCCTGCCATCTGCAAAGGAATCCGTGCGGTTCAGATTAATCCGCAATTCTACAATTCTGGCCTGGCCATTGAACTTCCATTCTTCACAGAACACCAAGCCACCAATTTTTGGGAAACCGTCAGCTGTTGGCAGACCGGAGTAAAGCATCCCAACGAATGGAACTAGACTCTTGTAAAGGCTTATGCAAATGGCAGTGGGTGTGCGATGCCTATCATCCGGTCTTGGGGGCACATGTTTGCATTGGCTTAAGCTTGATTATGATGATGAAGAAGTTTATTCGCCCGGTTCTGAACCTAAAGGGCCCTAGTCTATATTACAAAATCCACTCCATTCGGTGTTTCCAATGGCTCCTGAAGCCCTTACCAAACTGCCTCTACCACTATTTTCCAATTCCGGTCATGATCATATTCAACGAGGTCTCGTGTAATGTTAGTAGCAAGTG
>MU254135.1:0-26882 GCA_019669825.1 Calycina marina
AACACCTCTTTTTGAGACAGTCCTTGCGTTAGCAAAGGGTACTGAGCGATTAGCTCACCAGAATACCCTTTTAACAGAGGAGATACGTACACTTCGAGTAGCGAACGAGGCGCTTAGCAAGCGTCGTAGGGCTAAAAAGACCCGTGTCCGTTAAGGAGGTGCACTTACAATAGAGGATGCACATGGTGTTTTATCTCAGCAAGAGGTAGATGAGCAGGTACGACGCGACTTACGTACGGAGAGGGGTAATCGGGTTGAGGGACAACCGTCTAGACGGCGCTGTAGCACTTGCGGAGAAGCTGGCCTATTGTACGAACTTGTAAAATAGAAGAAGATATATCTAGCTCTTCAGAATTTAATTTATAAAAAATTTAGTATTTTTATTGGGGTTGTTATCTATATTTGAAGTTCCGTGCCAAGGAAAAGTGCGCGACTCGATGTACAACCACGTTATTGCATTCATAGACTGCAAGATCCATCAGTGCTCTTCCTGGAAATATTCAGAGTACCTCGAGCTTTGCTCACTTCATCGTATCAACGTAGCGTCTTCTCCGCTTTCAATAGTAAACTTGCACCTTGCACCAACGCACCGGAGAGGTAGCTTCTCGCCAGCTGCGAAACATGGCTCGATTTTCCACTTAATACCACAGCCAGCAGGCCAAACAACGTCAAGAGCGTGAAGACATTCCTCCTCCGGCGTTTCGCTCGGCCTTGTGGAGTATACGTGATCCGCCAATCTCTCCACGTCGGAAACATGCAGCACAAACCAAACCAGATCTGACTGTACGGGTAGACAGTCGAGTTCCAGCCGTCAATGAAATACCAGTTCCGACAGCCGCCTGTGCTCCATACCTTCTTCTTATTTTCGCGCTGGATGTCTTCTGTCCATTTCTCCTGTGCTTCGGGCTTGATTTCCACCGTCGAGGCATCGCCGGCGAGGATGGGCTTGATCAGCTTCAGCGTGAGCTCGACCATATTTTCAGAGGCGAGGATGACGGATGAATGCCCGGTAGCGGTGTTGGGGCCGAATATGGTGAAGAAGTTCGGGAAGGAGTCGAGCGCGTTGCCCATGTACATGGAGGGTCCACCACGGGTTTCCCAAAGGCCGTGCAGGGTGTTGTTGTTGCGGCCGGTGATGTTGATGGGGTGCAGCCATTCCGTGGTCTCGAAGCCGTTGGCGAGGATGATTACGTCGGCTGGGAGGGTTTGTTCCGAGCTGGTTTCTGTGGAGTTAGGAGGGTAAAGCGGCTTAGGGCCGAGTGTTACGGATTCGGTTGAGAGAGAAATTAAAGGATGCGTGGTTAGGCTGATGAGTGGATCGTTGAGGCCGGGGAACCAGCTTGCGTCGAATATTCCTGTTTGTGTTAATAAGAGAATTATGGAAGGGATTTCTGGGATCCTGAAGGGCATAGTACGTACTGCGTTTACAACCAACAGAATAGTTGGGTGTTAACATCTCATGGTATTTCTCAGGTACTGTAGCCCGCATGTGTTTGATCAGTCTATCTTCGTACTGCGCTCGCGCTTTCTTATTACTCTTTTGATCACCTTAACATGAAACGTGTCAGCCATGCACGCAAATGGACGAAACAGAGTAGATAGATGCTGGAGGAAGATACCGAACAATCGCCAATCATATTCGCCACCTAGAAACATGATGGTACGAATCATTTTGGCCGCGAGATTATACTGAGCAAGAGTATGGAAGCCAGGAGGAGCTTCGCTAATTCGGGGGACAACCCATGGCGGCGATCGCATGATCTGAGTGACAGATTTCGCCTTGTACTTCTTCGTAAGCTGAGGCACGAATTGCGCTGCGCTATAATGGTATTGAGGTTAGCAAGTACCTCCGAAGCGTGCGATTGTACAAATTTTGCAGTAAGTCATGTTATAAGACGAATCACATACCTGCATCCAGTTCCCACAACAATGACATTCTTGTCCTTCAAGTCGATATCGTATCTCCATCTCGCGGAATGAAACATCTCTCCTTTGAAGCTCTCCCTACCTGGAATACCTTCAGGGAAGATTTTTGGCTCAACAAGTCCACCAACACCACTAACGACAATTTTCGCTCTTATAATCTCTGTCTCATTATAGATCGAGACAGGACCCTCAGACTTGAGTTTCTGGGCTTTATCGTGCTCACTGAGGTCTCCAATACCGGCTACCAAATGTTGCAAGGTGAGCTCCCAGACCTGTTCTGACTCGAGCCACTTGACCTCTCGTACATCGGTGTTGAGCTGAATCTTGTCTACGATCTCGTATTTATCGCAAACACTCTGGAGATAAGTGACCACTTCATGGCCCTCTGGGTATAAATGGGACCAATCTGCTTTGAGACAGAAGGAGAATGAGTACCATATCGCCGGTCTATCTTTCGTCAGCAAGCTATTATACAAAACTTTGAGAACGTATTGATCCTCAAGACATAGTGCCAAGGTCACACACAGTCATGCCATGTATCGGAGAGCGTTTTGGTATACCAGCATCACAGCATGAATACCACTTACATGTCGCAAGCAACACCGGGATATCTGTTGATCCACCAAGTACCACCGATACCAGACTGACGGTCGAAAATACGGAATTGGTCATATCCTAGAGCTTCCTTGAGTCGACAGCCCATTGCTATACCAGACTCGCCTGCTCCGATGATGACAACAGGATAGTAGGTATAGCTATGAGCATTGTAGCCATTCTCTTTTCGGATTTTGTTATCATACTGCTAAGAGGTTATGTGTAAGTTTCTGAAGAAGCCAACTTGTGCTCGACGTACCAGTGTGGGTGAACCACTTGTCTTGAGCTTTGGGTCAGAGCTATGCAGATGTGTAGGAAGAGTTTTGATGTCATCGAATGTGTTCGCTTTCGACGCAGCCATGCGTGCTTAAATCAAAGGTCTTTTTTGGAGGGGGATATATTGAGTTGCAGAAGGAGAGGTAGCAATGGTCAGCAAAGAGCTCTCAGTTTGGTGACGCGAATGTATAAGTATCTTATGACCGGTAGCGAAAGCGAAGCCAAGCAAGATCCCCCCCCCTCCCCCATTGATCTCGCATAGAGCTAGTAAATGAGGAGTTGAAGCTCAGGCTGATCCACTTAATTCAAAACATTCCGAGGCTTGCGAGATTCACCATTTTAACTCTGAAAAGTCTCCCGAGCGCCATGTATGAAGGCGCTGATTACCGCTCTTTGAATTTGAAGTTAAACCGTACATACAGACTGTCAATAACGCACAGGTTACCTTCTTTAGGTTACCTTTTTGGGGTTACCTACTTGTGTCCTCTCGCTCCATCCACCATATTGATAGTAGAAACAATGAAGAGTCTACACCACTTCAAGGTTGATTTCCCTACTTTAGAATCGAGAGAGGACCCTCGATCCGTTTGCATCTTGCATGCTCACTTCCGCAAAGCTAGATTAAATGGCCTTGCAGATTTTCGGGTTGGGTTGCCCGGAATGTTATTTGCAGCGCGAACTCAAACTCAAACTCAACCTCAACGTTCATTAACCTCATATAAACGTCGATATGACAGTAAGAGCGAGCTAGCATTCGTCTCTTTGGTGAGACGGGATTAATTGAGGGGCAACTTCAAACAACCTCGGCTTGACTTCTCATCAACGATTCTAAGTACAACACGTACAACACGCGAACTGACGAGAGGTCGCAAAAGAATCATGAGATGATTGCGAGCTTGGTAAGACGTGCGACTCTTCGACTGCTGCTCTCTGGTATCCAGTGAGGTGATAGCAACGAGGTTCTTGAGCGATGCGCCTGCAGACTCTGACGACAAAGATAGCTGTACGATATAGCAAAAAGTTGTATTCAACTTCGCGTTTGGGAAGTGGACTGCCAGCCGTGTCAGCTATAGATGCTAGATTCGATGAATTGGACGTCAGTGTCTTCCGACAGCGCGCTTTCCTTCCTGAGCAGCCTCTGCTTATACGAAAGCCAATGGAATCGAATGCTCCACCTGCCTCAACATCAGCCTGCTCCATTTCTGCAGCTACGAAATGGTTCTCTACAATGGAAGATAATGCAGGAGGTTTGAAGCTCGTCGCATCCTCATATCTAAGTTCCTTTGGAGATGTTCTTGTGCCATATGAGTTGATATACCAGGGCAAGGCGGACGTTAATGAATCATCTAACGCGGCTATTGGGCCGGGGAAGGATTGGTCCGGCACGAAAATTCGCAGATTCGAGAGACCGTTATCTACACTCCTATCTCTCAGTGCTGCAGAGCCGGAGTTGCGTCCTCAGTTATACATCGCCCAAGCTCAACTATCCCAGCTCCCGGAATCCTTACAGAAAGATATACCAACACCACACTTGGTATCCAGGGCAGGGAAGGGCGACATATACGATGCAAATCTATGGATGGGACTTCCGCCTACCTATACGCCTCTTCACAAAGATCCAAATCCGAATCTGTTTGTACAGCTCGCCAGCAATAAACGAGTAAGGCTATTTGCACCTCCAGTTGGAGCAGCTATTTTTCGTCACGTTCAATCAAGCATTGGGAAATCGGCATCTGCTAGCTTCAGAGGAGAGGAGATGATGGAAGGATCTGAGAGGGCAGCTCTGTATGATGCTGTATGGAGAACATTACTGTCTAGACAGGGCTTTGAGGCTGTGGTGAGCCCTGGAGATGCTTTATTCATACCTAAGGGATGGTGGCATAGTATACGGAGTATGGGAACAGATCTGAATGCATCTGTCAACTGGTGGTTTCGCTGAACAGGGCTTCTTGTCTTTGGTTAGGGGGGGACAAGTGAGATGCATGTCATTGCCTGACTACTGAAGTTCTGGTCTGCCATGATATTTTAGATTCTTTTCAGCGGAAGGTATCTGGCATAGTTCAACACTTTGTGTTACTACAAGGTATTCGATACACTCGGAAGCTGACCGTTGATACTGGGAATAATATGATGCACAGTGATCTACCAGCTTGAGTGTAGTATCTCAGACAGGTTAATAGACGCTAGGCTTCAACTCCTTCTCACTAAGAATACGAATCACTGAAACCCCAAAGCTGCCCCAGAATTTACTGTGAATTTAAATTTGATTACTCCTTCATATCCTAATAATTACCCTTGGGATGTAATGTGCTGAAATGAAAACGGCCAAGCAACCAGAAACGCTGCATCAGGCTCTGAATTGCAATACCTCTGCCAAGCCTCCCCCACTAAGAACCATAGCCTTCTCATCTTAGGAGGAAAGATAATGCCCCAAGCATAGAACACACGGCACTCTTTACACGCAGTATAATTTGGTATACTTAGCACTAGGGTGCTTTGGTATCAGTTCTGCGAAACCAATGGTACGGTCCCCTTAACAGCAACACCCCAAACGCGTGGCACCAGTTATTTATACCTCAGTAAATACATACACCTTGAGGAAACAGAACTTGAAAGACTTACTTGTGTTTGCGTCGCTCTACAGGAAGACGACCTTGAGAGAAGCAGTACCATGTCTTCCTCTTCAGGCAGCCCTGAATCCTGGATCTCCTCCTTTTGCTCTTTATTGGGTCATGAATACTTTGCGGAAATCTCGGAGGACTTTATAGAGGACGACTTCAACTTGACGGGCCTCAACTCGCAGGTTGCGATGTATAAGGAGGCGCTGGAGGTATGTGTGCTATATTCAGATCTACCAGACGCGTGTTGACTTTGCAAGATGATCCTAGACGTGGAACCAGAAGAGGACGAGGACGACGATGAAGATGAGGAGGAAGAAGAGGGAGATGAGTCTATCGAGGGAGAGGAACGCATAACACGGAACAGAGCTGCGGCAGACCGAAGGCACCAACGCATCGCATCAGACCTCACCATTACCGAATCTTCAGCGGAGATGCTCTACGGTCTCATTCACCAACGCTTCATCTGCTCGCGCGCCGGAATACAACAAATGTCGGAAAAGTACGAGCTTGCACACTTTGGCGTTTGCCCCAGAACATTCTGTGATCAGGTTCGGACTCTGCCTGTAGGGACTTCAGATGTGCCTGGGGTAGATACTGTCAAGCTGTTCTGTCCTTCATGCCTAGATATATACGTCCCTCCAAACTCTCGCTTCCAGACCGTGGATGGAGCCTTCTTCGGTCGAACCTTCGGTCCGCTCTTTCTCCTCACCTTCCCAGAATATGACCTCAGCAGAAAGGGACAGGACGTTATAGGAACCGGACGCTCTGGAACTGCAGCCGCGGATTCCGGGGAGAGGGAGAAGATCAATGGCATGAACGCACACAATCTGGCGCCAGGACTCGGCAAAGGAAAGGTCTATGAGCCGAAGATATACGGCTTCAAGGTCTCAGAGCGCGCGAGGAGTGGACCGAGAATGGGATGGCTACGGAAGAGACCTGCGGACATTCAGGAACTCGACGAGGCGGCTCATTTCCATCCAGACAACGAGAATAGCGATGAGGGCTCGACTATCAACGGTATCTCGAGTAGACATCGACATGCAAAAGCTCCGAGACAGAATGGAGGCAGTCCCATGTCGGTGGTCACGAATGGGGAGATATGACGACGATGGGATGGTTCTGATGCAGCACTGGCGTTAATGGCAATGGTATCATGATTTGGTGCGTGGAAAAGGCACATCTACTTGTATCCAGGAGGGAGCGAAATTCATATGGTTGATAGAACCACTAACTACTCTTTCTGCAATCAACGTCGAGTCAAGCAGCGTTGCACTTCTTCCGGGTTGCTTTGCTACTTTCTAACGCTCGTGATAATGTGCTAAGTGAACCGATTGATTTGAGCGCTGTGGGAAATTACAGATTGGAAACACTACCCACCCTCGCTACAGTAATAAGTATAAAAACTTGAGATACAACATCCACCCTCCTCTATCCAAATCCCAGAATCATCCTGCACTCACACACACCCCTGATAAAACGTATCCCACCCAGCACACGTAAACCCCCCCCCCCCCCCCCCCAATCTTCTCCTTGATCTCGCTCTCGCGCTCGACAAATTGCATCGCGAAGCCGTCACTCACATGCTACGCGATGTGGCAGTGCAGCAGCCACGAGCCCGGGTCGTCGGTCTTGAAGGCCAGCACGAGATATTCGCCGCTCGACAGGGAGGCCGTGTCGCGGCGCGCGGGGTTGTGCAGGTTTAGCAGCGCCGGGGGGGGGGGGCTAGGAGATGCTGGATCCTTAGGCGAGGATGTGGAAGTCGTGGCCGTGGAGGTGGATGGGGTGGTTAACGCTATACAATATCATGTTAGTTGTTCGCCCATAGTAATGTTTTTGGGAAGCTGCTAGAGGCGCTTACACGTCGAAACCAGTATCGTTGGAGACGGACGCAACTGGCGGTGAGATCGCCTTCACGATGGAGAGCAGAGCAAAGAACGTGAAAGCGCCAGTGATATTCACGGTAGAGTCTCGAGCCGGGACTAAGAAACGAGCAGCGTGCTTGACTGACAATCATTTCTAGACGCATCTCAGGCTGTCCCTTATGGCCTCTCAGCACGCCCTCAGCTGTATGCCTTATGATAGACGTAGATCTATTTCGCAGCAAGAGTACTGTCCTATGTAGGCTTTTCCTATTTAGTAATCCTTCATGTCACACTGAATACCGCCGACTACCGCACAGGTCTCGACGAAGATCTTGGAGATCCATCTACCATATCGGCATGGTTGCCGACTCCCGAATAGCTCGTTATCAACAGTGCAACAATGTCAGCTTGAGGCACCGTTTCCAAAACTGTCAAAACTCATCTCAGAGAAGACACCGCCGGTGAGATGTGGGAATATTGAAGTAGGAATGCGGTGTGGGACGCTGGATATGGACGTGAGATTTGACAAGCCTTGAATTAGTATTTGATACCTAGCAACTTCTAGATTCCTACTGGAAGGAACAATTCTTGAGATGATGAGAAATTAGACTTATTCTTGATAGTTGACTTCAGTGGTTCCTATATCCAGAACGCCACCGTTAGCATAGCCAATACATTAGCTGTTGGCCTCACGGGCAATAGCTCGTACATCTTCCATTCCTCGCAATCAGCCACTATCCCCGTGCCAGGTGGCGGAGAGAACTTCAGTAGGATTGGTAGTAGGAATTTCCCGATTAGCAAGACCATTGCAGCGACGGTTGTCAGTCTTGGACCTGGTGGATTGAGGGAATTGCACCGGCATCCTAATGCGGAAGCATGGTTGTAATTCCACCGAGGGACTGGAAGAGCAATAGCATTCATCGGCTCCACAAACTCACGCACATTCGACTACTCCCCAGGAACACGGCAGTCTTTCCAGACGATAGTGGTCATTACAGCAAGTTTATGATTTCCACTTCCTTTTCACACACATGGGTTATGACACCGTTGGCTTTTCGTTCGCGCAACGTAACAATTCTGATCAATGTAAAGTCCAAAACACAGGCACGGATAATCTCGCGTGGATCAAGATCTACAAGAGCGATCGCGTAGCTGATATCAGCTTGACACAGTGGCTCGTTCCGATGCCTCCCGATATCGTGTCTGCGATCTTGGAGTTCCCGGTTGATGTTGTGCAGAGCTTGAATGAGAAGCAAATCCTAGTACTGGGTCCTGGATCCTAGTGGTTTGCCGTTAATAAATGCTTCGAGTTGAATGGTGCCTGAAGCATAGAGTTCGTGAAAGATGGGTCGGTGATATGTAATTGTTTGAACGACGTATATTGCAGTTTGTTGAGTGAGATAGTATAGTAAAAATTCATATACAGCCTTGACATACTTCTGTTGAGCCAAGTCTTTCAGATCTAGGTATCGTAGTGCATTCGTCTTCGGCGAGATTTGTTGATGACTTGAACAAGGAACTGCAAAGAGCGGGAGTGTGAAGGGCCTAGCCAAGGATGATTTCAGAACAAAACCCCAGGTTGAACGGTAAAGAACTACGTAAAGAGCTATCGGCAATGTGGCGATTACTCCCTTATGATCTTAGCAGTAAGCCCTCCTTTAACCACCTAAGCGATACATGTATAACAAGTGAAGATCAGACGGATGATCTAACTGACGATCTGACAGGAGGTATGAGTCACGTGAGCACAGCCCACGTAAATGAGGGTCCAACCCTCACAGGGAGCTTCCTATCATTTTGCGAAAGGCAGTAACTACTGCGAACTATTTCTCCACTCCAAATCTGTAGTCATTGATGTTGTTCGGTGTCGGAATTACGCAGGTTATCTACTCAATCCGCTGTCGGGATCTAACTCTTTCAATCCAGATAACTACTCAGTAGGAAAATTTTCAAAAAAGACGCACTATGATAATATTGAGGCTATGTACCCTGCTTGGACTTATAAAAATTGAATCGAGGGCGCAATGCGAAGTTACGTGCTATGTACACTTTGATAAAAAAAATGCTGGCAAAGTCGAACTGCCAGCTGTAAACGCCAACAAGTCTCTCCAAGACTGTAAGGAATAGCTGAGCCTATTTACTTCTGCCGAGGGGCTGAAGACAATATCTAGGGGTGCTTCATTTGTGAGGGTTGGAACCCATGTGGATGCTTGGCTAAGGCTCTCGCTGAGCACTGACGACTAGGCCAAGAAAGTCAGAGTGGCTTCTTCCAGGACCTTCTATTCTATACTGTTCTACGCCTTTCCTTTATATTTGTCAGAAGACTACTCTCTAGAATATTTGGTGCATCTCAGACATAAAGCTCAATAGGTAGGTGTAAGGGTTAGAACCCATGTTGAGCCTCGGGCTAATCACGTGCCCCTGCTTACAATGCTTCTATGTTTTTCTCTCTGTTTCTTTGCTATATCTAGAGGATTCTACGACACTCCTTCTCGTCTATATAAGAAGCAAGAGTTCGCGCCTGTATTTGCTCCACATGTACTTCTTATGTTCATAGTTTAATACTGAAACCTTACCTTTGAGTTGTCAAGGTTTGGCCTCTCACATAAGATGTACACAAATAATTCGTTGCCCCAGAATCAACAGATATTTTTAGCTCCACCCTTAGGTTTTATATTTCGATATTTGGGTCTCTGCTCTATCTTTTGTACTAGCTAGGTTTTGATACAGTTTTCCTATGAGATGGCACACTCAAAGCCAGCGTTTGGCTGGTTGTTGATATGTGAATGGGTTAATATGCGTGCTTCAAGTGTTAAGCCAAATGGATATTTATGGAGGTTATACCTTGTGGAAAGGACCAGGAGGGAGATAAAGGAGAATATATTTACTACCTGACGGATAGGAGCTCAGCCTCATGGGGCAAGAAGGCCTCCAGTGCTGCATAGCTCTATGTTGATACAACACTCAAATGAATCGATAATAAAACACTTTTGGTTAGAGCAGAATAGGCGTTACCGGTAAAATGACTAAGGTTCGGCTTCATTGCTACGCAGGAGGTAAGTGGGTAGACGTAGCTATATTAGCTTTAAGGTCCTCTTGATCTACAAAGTATGGAAAGTTGTTGATAACTAGCACGGTGCATCGCTTAGCCTAGGCCCAAACTAGACTAGTGCAGCTAGCCAAGGAGTTCACTCTGTACATCACGTAGAAGCGTGATAGAGCGCAACTACAGTTCTAGCTCAACACATTGGTAATAATAAGGGGACTGTTAATCCAAGCCGCAATGCGAAATCGAACACCCTTCAACTGTGGTCTTTCCTCTGTGTTTTCTGGGTCACCTCGGTGCGCCTGCTCTCTCGTAACTGGAACTCGATCTTTTTTCGGGTTGTAGCTTCTTTGCCTTCAAGCCTTTCGGGGGGTGGGGTTCGATATGGATCTAGTTGGGTTGGTGGTGCCATATTTAAAAGATTGAATGGTGTTCAAAAATAAGGGTTTTTGCAGTTTGGTGGGACTAGTCATCCACACAGAATTCCTGCAACCCCTGTTGACTACAAAGGCTTGATTGGCTAATCCTCCCATTTCTACCACGTCTGCAACTACATTATATATTATATGTCAGTGGGATGCTTCAAAAAAAGTAATGCAATGTGTTGTTCATTCTTGAATATTGACCACGTATTATCTTTCCATAATATGGGGTCATGGTTTAGTGGTATAATGTTCCCTTAGCATGGGAGAGGTCGCGAGTTCGATTCTTGCTGACTCCAAAATTTTTTGATGTTTTTTTCTGCTACTGCCCTACGGGAAGCTCTGTATCCTTTTTTTTTTGGGGGCAGTGGCAGTTGGGCGCGACCCCTTCCCTTAAAAGTCTAGGTCCAAGTCCCTCAAATTCAACCTTTGTTCACTTCTACCAAGCTATCTATATCTCTATTGGGTATGCATCCATATCATGAAGCTCAACACTCATCCTGGCACCGAACAGTGGATTGGTTCCGTCTGGCATTCCCTAAAACAGTCTGCTATTCCTTTGTGTTTGGACCCACTAATCTCATGATCGCGTTTAGCGGATTTCAGACTATCCATCCTCCATAGCTTAGACTTACACTCAGGAAGAAGAGAGCAACAATTGAACCACAAAACTACGATTATACTACTACATGTGTATCACCCACCGTAGCCACCTAAGTGCTACCAACACTTAGAGAAACTGTTGATTGTGTCTTGTCCTTCCAATGCAAGCGCATGAAGTATGCATAATATATTGTTACAACGTTCTAGATGCTCTTGATACCTTGTACAAAAACGATGGTGACTTTTGCCGCTTCAGAACGACATTTCATTGGATGGGGCAACAGACAGCTTCTTCATAAGGCTAATCGATATATTGTTCACTAATGCATCTCGATTTTCCTTCCAGGACACTGGACTGCAAGCTATATAAGAGGAAATGTGTGTCACCTCAAGTTTTGAAACAATTGTCAACATCGTTTGTCAGATTCATCGGATGCAAGACCAAAAACCAGCTTGCATCTCATCGCCAAAAAGTACCACTATTGCTATATGTAAACAACATGGGCAATTTCGAGGAAGACACTGGCCAAAGACTTCAGCGCTATCCACAATGAGATTGAGGAACACGGTTCAGAGGCATTCACTGCGATTAATGATGCCCACAGAAAGATAATCTCCTTCTGTGGCAACAATGATGGTATGATCTGGGTTCGCGTTACCGTATCAGGGCTTGTAGTCAACTACACGTGGCTGAAGCTACAGAGGCTATCTAATTACAGGAAGATTCGATTATCGTCTAACTAATGCTACTGTCCTTGCTGATCTAACTTATATATTTAACGTGGAGATTCCAGAAGGTTCTAGCACGTGCGTACGTCGCTGGAGAACTCCAAGACTACTCCACAGTTGTAACCCTTGACATACCAGGAAGCAAAGGACAAGGCCCCTGGCCAAGAGAGGGTTCAAGTTGTCTACAAACCTACAGTCGAGGTTGGAAGCATCTCAAGAAACGCCAGGAAATCCATATTCACTTTACCATTTCTCAAAGAAAAATTCGCGCATATTAGTGTTTTCGATCTATCTGCTGTTATTGGCGGCATTGCCGGTAAAGCTATATGCTTGACGTTGACGAGTCAGGGAGTTTTTGCCATGGAGATCGCAGCCGCCATTTACCTGGAAGCAGACAGGCGGGCTGCATTGGAAGTCGCATGAGCCTCGCTCTCCCAAGAGTGAGGACAGCTCTGAGCCAGGTCTTGATGGAGAAGCTAGAGTACCATGGGCCGAGAAGTGTCTGATACTATGTGCTAAGTGACCAGTACTTTTAGGATCTATAGGCGGCACTGTCGTCACAATTGTAGTTGGGCTTGCCTTCGAGTACATCATACTTTCGCTTACCCGCAAGGACTACTGGATCAACTTGAAGATTGCCAAATTCGGTACCACTCAAGACTGGAGGATTGACAGCGACTGGTATCATGATAACTATACTGTTGCCGGGGGTCTATGATTGAGCATATAGTGATTTCCCGTAGCAAAGGTGATTTCTGTCAAGCGAATATAGAACGTCAAGGTGCAGTGTGACGATGGTAAGGCTGGTAAGTACTACATTGTTTGAGTCAATCCAGAGCAGAACTAACATTCACATGTAGGATGTGCTATGGGTTAATTCTGCAGCTTTTGGAAGGACTACCAGCTCACCGTCAAGAGTGAATTTCCCTTCAACATTAGAGGAGTCTACTGGGACAAGTGGAAGTCCACGATGTCATCAAAACACCAGAGGGCAACCTCCCACTCGAAGGAGATACTAATGCCCTTACGGGCGTAGAGGACCATGTCTACAAGTTCCACGTGGGGATTGGTAGGAGGCTTGCTTGGTAGAAGTCTACGATACTATCAAGGCAATAGGAGGCGGTATCTGGTTAATTATATAAGTCCTACCTAGGAGTTGGCCAGCAGTAAGCAAGCATATAAGGTTGTTCAAGGGGTAGTTTGGCATTGTGTGCCTATTCACTTAGAAGTCTCTCCAAAGCCTTTCTCCGGCAGTATCTTTGTATGCCGCAGTGTCAAACACAAATACCTGCTCAAACCTTCTATTTGCAAGATAGAGGCCCAAATAAAAGATTTCTCCCATACACAATAACACTGAAATCTCGATGGGTTGTTCCACTGTCGCTTCATCCCAGCGGTATAAACTTCCACTCCCTCTTCTCAGAATATCTCTCCTCAACGCTCGTATGATTAAGCGTTGTACGCAATCCTATCCTCCCATCAAATCTGGAACAACTCCACAGCCAGCTATTCTGAATTGCCTTATCCGAATGCCACTGTTCTCATGTCAATGCTTCCGTGCCAGCCCATGCAAGACCAAAACGGAAACCGAACCCGTAATCGATGCGGCGGTATGGGCAATGTCGAAAGCGCGACTCGTCGTTATAAGCTTTTCGAACCTTCCTCTTCCCGGGAGAGTGACAGGCGGGCGCCGGCTAAAGGAGTTCTCAAAGGCCGATCGAGGAATTCCAAAAAAAAAAAAAATCTGGGGCCGATTCGTGTGTTGTGCCACGGCCTGCAGGACAGCCGAGAACCCATCGTGGATATCTCCTGCAAAGTTGTAACCCTGTCTGATATGGCAGTGACTCCCTTTTCAAGCGCGGAGAAGAAGCGTCCAAGGTTCTGATACTTGTCGCTGTTAAATTCTACCATCGTGTGAGAGCAATAGAGATTGCAGAGGTGAGTTTAAATTCTTTCAGTGAGATGTTGAGCCGGTTGTCAATAGTTTCCAGATCCAAATACTCTCTCAATAAACGACTACCACATTCCCAGAGTACACATTCTGACGTTAGTATCAACATCCGGCAGGTAGTGAACGCTTATTGAACTGTACGCCTTCTCTTCAACCGGGAGATCTTTGGCGATCTCAGCAAATGGGAACAAGGAGAATTCACCTCTTTTGCTTGGCGTCGTTAAAGGGATCAAATTGCCCTCTGAGCTTGGTTTACTCGTTCCAGCTCTCATACCGGCCAAGCCAGTTCCAATGTGGTCTCATGTGGCATCCACGATCACTACCACTGCCGCGTGATAGATAGCTGCCATTTCTGTAATGCCAGAGACTTTGTCCTCATCATCATCTTGCAATATACACAATGCATCACATCATAAGAAATCTATGTCTAGAGCTGCGGTGAGAGTGATGGCATCTTCAATGGTTTGGGGTACACCATGTACTCCGCCGATTTGAGACAATTGAGCAATGTTCGGGTCTTCAGTATCTCTTTTTGTCCATTGCCCCACGGATGGCTAAGTGCAAGATACCTGACTTTGGCTATATCTTGGTCTCAGATTGTTTCCATTCGCCTGTCTTGAATTTGGAGACTAGCTTCGTGTGTTCAAATCTGATGGGATGAGATCCGAAATCATAATTGTAATTAGCTCTTCCTGTTCACAAATCGTCAACGTCCTCACTTCAAAGCTGCGCCCACGAAGACAGATAAATATCAAGTTCGTAGGTCAAGTATAGCTTGCATAGTAACTATGGGTAAACCCCTTCCCAAGCACTATCGTAGTCATTACCCTCCGTGTCCGGGTAGATTGAGTGGCAAGGGCCTGCTACAGCAAATATGAATTGGCCATCGGGCCATGGTATCTTTTCTAGACTCATTGAAGGAAGCGTTACAATCCCATGAATATATTTAAACATATGAAGGGTAAGTGGTTTCTGCTCGCTGAATGACGATCAATGTGCAGTCCATATTCGAGACCAAGAAAGTCTACGTACGATCATTGAAAGAAGCTGATATTTATCGACACAGCCAGCATCTCTGCAGATTCTGCTGCACACTTGAAGTCTTGCCCAAGAAACAGCGGCTTTTAAGCAAATCTCCAGCATCTGCTGGGAAGTCTTCGCCGTCTCCGATAGGAGGTGGAGCAGGAACCCTACTTTCTTCAGGTCAACTAGGTATATATACCTGACGTGCTCTGACACTTCATTGATACCGCCATCCTCGTTAGTAAGGACTGGTCGTTGCTTAAATGTCTCATTGCGCCAATAATACGTACACGTGAACATATCCTCGTTGACCTTGAATTCAATTTGTTCAATCTCACTTGCCAAGGGTAATTGCAGCTTCTCAAATGACATCTTTGCGCAAAAGCTGAACAGCCCTGCTGGGGTGATGGGACCTGGATACCGTATCTTCTTCAAGACACTATTTTCCCCAATGGACTGTCTTGTTGTTCTTCCGCAAGATTCTGGCAATAGAAAGGCGAGCGACATATACTCATGGCGGTATGCCTAGCCGGAAATGGAAGGATGTGGTTGTGATTATGGTGGAAGATGTGGATTTAAAATCGCTTAATCTGACCTATGATAATTTTTATCAGCTCTATTCAGAATTTGCCCTTCTGAGCACCATTTTCCGAAGATTTATGCAGTATTATCTATGGCTGGATAGGTGGGTGAAGGTATAGCGATCAGAGAATGTGATTGGGAAAGAGATGCAAAAGTATCCTGATAGCTTCATTGGACATCGGCAAGGAGCTAGAAGTGTACAAAATGCATTAAGAAGACCTCCGTTTTGCTGCCTAGTGGCTATCAGTCTTTTCACGTGCGACATAGCAGGTGCTCGGGCTTAGATATGTGGTTTGATATCATACAACCGCGTGACTCCTAAAACTCCATGCCATACCAAGCCGTAATCATCTTCTGGCAAGCCCCGAAGGCGCCATACCAGGCACACCACTATATCTTTCCTCTCTCTCTGTCTTGAACATGACTTGCACCCAGAACTCCTTCAAATCAGCATCCCACCAGGTCCAGAACCGCTCATTCGTCCGGTCCACCTCTCTTGCTTGAAGCTTGAACCCACACGTCTCGTATGGCTCGGCCGCAACCAACATATATTGATAGTTCTTGTCGGGAGGATCGTCCACCTTCTGCTCGTACGCACTCATGAACCGAACCTTTGGCTCCACATCTATCGAGATCTCTGGGTATTGCAGTTGGAACAACAGGCCCTGCTGCCTCGTAACCGGGTCTCTTGTCTTTGTGATCTTGTATCCAGGTCGTCCAATTTTTACCATGTTCTTCCTTACCGCGACCTGTGCTCCAACAGCTCCAACAGGTAGGCCTGTGACGGGATCCATTGCGCCACGGCCTTCCTTTTGTTCCCTGGCCGCGCGACGCGCAAGATTGGTTTGATGCTTGCGACCCTGGGTATGTGCAAGATATGATCCATCATTTTGGTGTACAGTGAGGCAAAGACGGCATTCGAAGGAGCCGACATGATTCTTGAAGAAGTAGGGATCTTTGTCTAGATCGATGGTTTCCAGGGCAAGTTTGCGCAAACGCTCTCTGCGGTCGGCATTGGTGGCCGATGTTGATGCAACTCCTCCTCCACCGAACTTCGAACCTGCGCGATTCTGGTAGTCCATTTTGATGCCTGTCGGTGAAGTTATTGGCTTGAATTGAAGAGATTATATATGGTTGAGGTCAGAAAATAAATTGGCGACGGCAGCCTCGCCTCCCTCACCAAATCGCTGAAAATGGACGAGGCTGACCAACCCCGAACAATGTCACAATCATTCCATGTAGGCCAACGTATCTCATTCAAATCAGCTCTATGTACTGTTAGATACGTTGGGTCTGTAGAAGGGACTGATAAAGAATGGCTTGGAGTGGAATGGGATGACCCTAAACGTGGTAAACATAATGGCGAAAACAATGGCAAGAAGTACTTCAAATGTGAGTGCAAATATTACACATTATATGATGCCTTATTAACTATCTGATAGGTCTTAGTTCATCGCTGACAGCCGCTTCATTCGTTGCTATCAACAGAAAGGCAGACAAGGAACAAAGCTTCGTAGATGCTGTACGAGAGAAGTACGCTACAGATGAGACGTATCTTCCGCTTGTCTTTTCATTGAATACGGCCATTGAGATCTCCGGAAAGACTGTGGAGGAAGTGGGTTTCGATAAGATTAAGAAACAACAGTCGCAACTCAATGAGCTGAAGATTGTCCTAGTCGATGGTTATCGGATCAACAAAGCTACTTCAAAATGTGCAATCAAAGATGTATGCCCAAGAATCGTGGAGGTTGACCTAAGCCGGAACCTTTTTGAAGGCTATTCAGAGATTGTGAATATATGTAGAGAGCTTGATTATCTCAAAAGCTTGAGACTCAAGTATGTACTTGGCAGACCATAGCTTCACTAAACTTGCAACTTACAACATCTAGTGGAAATCGCTTGACATTGCGACCTGGCGATCTAGAAAATGCCACTGAAGCTTTCCAAAAGATTACGTCCCTGGAGATAGACGAGACGTTACTTTCATGGGAAGATGTCTGTCTCCTGGTGCCCAAATTTTGGGACTTGGCCACCCTAACGCTATCATCAAACAACCTCCATTCTATCTCCTCACCTTTACCAATCTCCACGCTTACCTCACTCACAATGGAATGGAATCAATTCACGTCTATGTCAGACTTACGTCCGCTAACCAAACTTGCATCTCTCGAATCATTGCATCTCAAAGGAAATCAAATATCGAAAGCTGGCACAGCGCGACTTGTTTTTGGGAAGAAGCTGAATTACGTAGATCTGTCGTACAATCAAGTTTCGACTTGGGAATTTGTAGACACTCTGGCAGACGTCTTCCCTGGCATGACAGCACTGCGATTCGCACACAACCCCATCTACGAGCATCTAGCTCGGGAATTCGGTACCGTCGTAGGTGTTGATGACAGCTACATGTTCACGCTAGCTCGACTGAGGAATCTCAAATCGCTTAACTTTAGCAGTATATCAGACGAAGAGCGACGCGATGCAGAGATGTTCTATCTCTCACGAATTGGACAAGCGATGGCTAAAGTCTCAGCAGAGGAAGAAATGACCGTAACATCACAGCACAAGCGATATGCAGAGCTTTGCCACATGTATGGAGAACCGACAGTCGTCAGGAAACCAGCTGATGCTGTCAATCCCGATTTCCTCGAAGCACGCTTGATCAAGTTCACGTTCTACAAACCGTCAAACAAAGACGAAACTGGGAATCACGGGGATGCAATCATGATAGCAAAGGAGATTCCGAAGGGTTTTGATGTTTACCAAGTAAAGGGGATAGTTGGTAGACTATTTGGACTCCGTCCTCTGAGTTTGCGACTGATCTGGGAAACCGGAGAATGGGATCCAGTGGCAGGATATGAAGAAGAGGAAGAAGACTATAGTGACGAAGATGACGACGAGAAAGTGCATGAAGCGGAGACGGAATCTAAAAGAGACAAGGGAAAGTGGATGAAGAGAGAAGCTGAGATAGAGGACAGCACAAGACAAGTTGGATTTTGCGTTGATGGCCTAGAAGCTACAGTTCGTGTAGAAATGAGGTGAGTATCACCAATGAGCCTCTTTGCGTTCTCGATTCCCAGTATATGGGTTTTCACAGATACCACACGAGGATTTTGTTACCGCCAATGGCTTTTTGACTGCCGGTTTCTACAGTCAGTCAAATCACAAAGTGAACACAGCGCATAGCAAACGCTGAACTCTTGAGTATATCTAATCACACCTCACTTATTCCTAATCATCAGACGACCGCCACAGCATCATTATCATTGTCATCCACCCAAGCCATTTCCACTACCTTGCCACCGCAACACTTCCTCTACCACACAAAACTACAATAGTAATCATGACTCCCCTATCACCATCCACACATGCAAAACCATGGCCAAAGTTCTTCCTCGTCCGCAAAGCCGGCGAATCCGACGGCGTTGTCCCACTAATCGCTCTCGACTAGCTACCTCTCACAAACGAGATCACGGATGTCCTCAGATCACTAGCCCTCGAAGGCACCATTAGCAGGCTGAAACTTGGCGTTCATCCCAAAGCTGGCTCTTGCTACTAGATCGTCCAGAAGCCTACCCATGACGAGAAGAAAGCCGTTGCCAAGTGAATCGACCTCCTAGGGACCTATCGAGGAAGTACATTGATGAGGAAATGTAGGACAAAAAAGCCGCACTGCAATCACCAATGATCGTGAGCATACTACCACCAAGAAGCGCTGCTGCAAGACCAAAATCAGTCGAGACCACAAACGCATCTGCACCTGCACTACCAGCTTCCCCAATCTCCCCCAACATCGGCAACGCAGCGCCCAAACCACCCGCCAAACCCAGAGAGTGCTTTCAGCACTGGTGCAAACACGGCATCTGCAAATGGGGCCAACGTACGCTCCCCTTTCCCTCTCCATATCCCCTCCTCACTCCCAAACCCTACAAACACATCATAGCCATGACCCTCCTCACGCTCCACCGCGAAGTAGGTATTCCCGACTAGCCACTCTGGTGTCGTCGTTTGAACCTGGGCTATTCTTTCTCCGACACACTCAACCACCGTACCCACAATCCCCATAACAATCACCCTACTCATGCTCATAATCCTTGCCATATGAGACACCACCAACACCAACACCGTATCCAGGACTCTCCTGAGGCCATGAAAAGACGCGAGAAGCGTGAATGTTGCGGTCGCAAGCAGCAATGCTGCGGCAAGGAGGAGGCGGTTGTCGATAGAGTGGGTAGTAGAGGAGCGAGGAAGAGTAAAGGAAAGAAAGGAGAGCCTATGAGGGGTATGGAGAGCAGACTGGCTACGGATCATATTTAAATTAAATGGCCTTTAGAGCCCTGAAATCTCTTCTCCCGCTCGCTCGTAATCCGTTTGACGACCGTGACGATGTTGATAAGGTCCCTACGAACCCTGCCATAGCTTCTGAGCTTGAAGCCCTCCTGGACACCGCTCGAAATGAGGCCTTGGCCTATCACCTACAGACCAGGTCTTTTGATACAACTAAGAACTACGCTCCTTAGCAGAAGGAGTGATCTGTAAGCGTTTCTTTTTGTTCTGAACCGGCTTGACTAACACGCTGTTATCTAGGCATAGTGTAAAAAGTACGCTTGGCCTACAGGAGGCAAATATCTACCTGTAAACTGGATATATGAAGGAAAGCTCTTTCTTTTTAGTGGAGAAGAGGTAGCGATACACCCGTCGCGGCAAGTACGACGGCTTGCCGCTGAGAAGAAGCGGAAGGCCCATGAACAAGCCCAGGGCCACCGGCAGAGGCAAAAGACGGCCTATTATGGAGAGAGACAGTGCTTGGAGAAGAGACTGTTGGCGATAGCGATAGAGATAATGAGAAATCAGATCTCTGCCTAATGTACAATTCTGTACGAGGCTAAACATCTCTGCTATCAACGAGTTGTGGAAAATGCATACTTCTCAGGGTCTTCACAGCTCATCGATGCCTGTCAATGTTGTCCTAAATACCCTTAAGACGTCTGTTGTTCGTCGAGAATATCACCGGCATCACAAGGTGTTTGTAGACCGAGGGGAATCTACGGTCCAGGACGGTTGTACCATTTCCAAGATTCCCCCGATCCACGACAAGATCTGGGGCCTTAAATTATGCAGTGAGAAACTCATTGAGCAGGACTTTCGGACAAATGAAGACTTTCTTTTCGGTAATTCAATGCTCCTTCTAACAAGCAATCGCCTTCTAATGGAACTCCCAGATCTTTTTTGCTTAGATCTGCCTCGGGACGGTATCTATGGCTCTACTTGGGCTCTGGTGACAGTAATGAATCAAGGCAGGTATTAAATATAACTAAACTAGCTAAGTATAACTAACAGATCATAGGTAAGACGAATCAACAGGGCCGTAGGGAGTACGGGCCCGCGTTACGCCATAAGGACTACAAGTCCTGTCTTATTGGCGCTCTAGCTACATATTTCTTCTGTCGATGGTACCAATCTGGTGAAGACTTTCTTAGCTTTCGTAAGAATCGCATTTAGTACCGTACGAAAGTATTGAAGCGAGATAACGGTCATATATTCGAGGAGCTATCTGAGTCAACAGCTGCTCATGGGCAAAGAGGCTATTTCAGATCGTCGGCATCAAGAACTCGAAGACACTCAAACCGACTGAGAAAATTTGCTAGGTACGGCAAGGTGAGCTACTGCAATCATGCTTGTTAGACGCGGGCATGGAAATCACATAAAAAGGAATGCATGTTGAGCAGTCGATATGATCAGGCTGCGATCATGTGACAAGGCGTCAGTCTGGCGGTGCTGACTAATCCTTGGCATGCTGACATGTAAATATATCCGTACCACCGTACGCTTCTAGCTCACTGGTACTGCCAAATATCATAATTTGTACCCTACCTTCCATATCGGTTGAATAGGCTATGAGCTCATGAGCTAGGGTTTAGCAGCGCTCAGAGCATTCGCAGAGGAAACTGCCCCTCGAATGTCGAGAAACCAAACCACCGCGAAGGTCGCGCAAGCCCTTGAAGATCAAGGCCACCCAGTCTCTCTAGGAGAAAGACTCACCCATATACACGAACAACTTCTTCAAAAACCCTCAGATCCTCTCGGTGTTTCCGCAAAACAACACCACACCAAATACTACCAGCGTCGCGCTTCCTACCTCCGACGAGACTGTAGTATAGGTCACCCACAACAAACACACAAGGGTTAGGACATACTGTAGAGAAGGAGAAGGTGATCAGGGAGGTGCATACAAGGCAGCACATTGAGGTGTTGTACACATATACAAGATGGGGGAATATAAGGATATTCAGTCGATTCCAGAGCTCTCGAAGAAGAATCAGCTAGGATGGTTTCGAGATATGAAGATGGAGCTACAGGCAAAGGGTGTATACTTTGTGAAGGAAGAGACCATCTATCTACACTTCTTCGTTTCACGACCTTTGCTTCCGATCCAGCCAGGAGAATATGATGTTACTGACTCGACCGATATCGCGACCGGAGTCACTACCGAGCAACGCTTCAGCAAGGCCAAGAAGCGCGAATTCGAGAAAGCTACAGCTAAGGCCATGGCTCGGATCTTCAATTCAACCGCAGAAGAAGACAAGTCCCTATATGAAGAAGGAGGTATCACCGCAGCGGAATTCTGGGAGAAGCTGAAGGAAAACTATAAAGAGGCGGATCATGTTATCTCTCAGCGATACTACCACCTTGTTGCACACTTCTCGTAGACATACACAAAGGATGGAAAAGAGGCTGAATATACGGTCCGCCAGGTATGGGACAAGCTCAAGGAATATCGTCGTAGTCTGATCTCTGCCGACAAGAATACTGAGAAAGCCTACCCCGTCACTTTTCTCTGGATGATTCTGGTCAGACTATATAGCCAAGAGTCCGAGTGGAAGGCTACCGTTGACAGTCTTCAAACGCAGAGTCATATTCTTAGTATTAAGGAGAGAGTGGCAGACATGGAGAAGGAGCAGAGAGAGGAGTTTTAGACTAGTGAAGTAGGCTTCACTGCGGGCCACAAGAATGGTCGCCGTATGACTACGAGTCGTGATGGACCTGGCTCTCTTGGAGTTCGAAACAAACCACCTACAACTCGCAACAGCTCCCGCACCTAGCGTACAGCAGTATACACGCCCAATTCCGCCATCGTCAAACACTTCCGCTTAGGCTTTTCTTGACGGATTAATACTACCCACGAACAGCTAGGCTTCAACTTGTACCAGCCGACCTAGATACTACATACGTACTTTTATGCAAGGAACGAGCGAGGTGAATCCTCCGCGGCAGATTTATGGGGCTGTGTAAGGTTCCGCGGGAGGGTACCACCGAATTTTCTCACTAAATTCGGCGTGACCCCTGGTCCCACACTAAGCCTAATATCGCTTACGTTGAAGCAGAAGAGAGGGTTCGCGAAGTGTTGGTAGGATCTTGTTGATATTATTGTGTCTCCAGAATCTAAACTACGAGATGCGCCAGGATATACGGGCTGCCAAGACCTATAACAGCCACGTGACTCTGCTCCCTTCTCTAAATCCCGTCCCCGCTGCACTAATCTAGATTAGGTTTAGCCTCTCAGAGATACCCATCGCGTCGTGTCAACTTTAAATTTATTGACGACAATACCGGTACCTAGAAGCATGTGTTATGGGCTGGGGTCCAGAGGAAGACACTGGCTAAGCTAGCTACCACATAGCCGCTCCCTAGCAAGCCAGTGTCCGAACCACCGGCTCACGAACGTCCTAGTCAGTCCCGACTGCCGTAGCAAACCGCTCCCTCCATGTATACAAGTCGTTGCTTCGCAGTTCCTTCACTGCTGCTTCTCTACCTTCAAATAGAACAATCTCTCAATTCACGGGACCTACCCTGCAGACCACGGGGCCGCCTGTTATAAGAACCTTCCCAAATTAGCTGGGAAGACTGGGAAACAGCCAAGGTGTGACGAGAGCTGTCACGTGAACTTCAGAGATGCAGTCCTAATGCTGTTTGTTCAGAATCTGGTGAGAATCTGAGGAAAAAGGAATAGAACTCAGAAAGAATTACTGACTGCAGAAAATTCCATTGACCGTCTCGGCCCATCCGTGGATTCGGCTAGAAGGCGTCCGTGCTTCGCGTGCGGGCCAGGGTACAGGTCCTGGTTTACCAACGAGCTCAGTGCGTTATATATTTACTATATCGCGACAGCTTCAAATCTGAGTAAATACCGTGGCCGTCAGTTTTGCAAGTGTATCGTGATATTGTGGTCTAAATGGGCAATTTGCGTTATTTTTGGTAGGTGGGTATAAGCTTATTTGAAATGTGGTCCACCAGGGGTGACAGAATTGACGACACACCCTCTGATTACTAAGCAGAATTCATCAAAATATATTCTATTACTACTACTAGCACTACCAGTTCTCCCCTTTGACGGATGCACCACCAGTATGAACAAGTGATTTACATCTTTTAGGCATATCTGCGATACGCTCAAGGACTTCTTCAATTGGCCCCCAAATTCTTGGCCTGACTACCAGGCACTTTGCAAAACATTCGGACCAAGTCAATGTATTATTGGCGACAATAAGCGTGCTGTCTAGGCAATCATATGCATTGACAAGAAAGAAAAGCCTTCTATGGGGAAATAAAAAATGAGGAGAAAGTGGGTCATGGCCCAGATGCAAGGGTATGATAAAACCTCCGTCACGCAATACTGCAGTCACAGGTCCCGATGTCACGTGTGAATCGAGACGTGTAAGTAGAGGTTGAACTAACGATTGCCTTGAGTTGAGAATAGAGTGTACAACGTTCTCGCGCTGGACAAAATAACAAGGACTTTTTTTTTAATCTACACACACCTAGACAAGAATGCCCTTCTTTCATATACAAATCATGATATTTTGGTCTATGAATACATTAAATCTAGTATCCAGTCATTTTGCCTTCCTTCAATATACAGTCTTCTAGCCTTTTTGGCATATCGTCAACCCAACAGTTAATCGTCTCCTGTGAGAGCTTAGCCCAGCCCTCAAGAGCAAGTTCCCAAAGAGTATCCAAGTCAAAGTGTTGACTTTTACGAACATGTTGTTTCGGGACTTGCCAGGCATTCTCTATAATAGCAAAGTCAGGAGAACCGGCACAGTTAACACAAGTTGTTAGTTTGTGAGTTTCTTTCCAAGTTTTGACAATATTCGAGCCGTTATATAGCCATGGCCCGAGTCACCTTCTTCTTTAAGTACGAACTTCTCCTTGTTTTGTAGCCAAGGGAGTACTGCTGGCTCTAAGATTTGCTCGATATTGTGAGAGGCCAAACCTCGAATAGCTCAAAAGGTTATGGGTTCTGAAATTCAATTAAGAAGTGCACAGGGAACCAGCATAGTGCGGATTCCCTCCCTACTTATCTATGTACATTAGATCCACCGAATAATCTAGAGTAGTTATCTTCTGACGAATACAAAGGAAAAGTATAGAATGGTATAGAATAGTATGCCTCATGATAATGCCACTCTGGCGTTCTTGGTGTTCTTGGTGTTCTTGGTGTTCAACCGCTTGACAGCACTGCTTAGCGAGGGCCTTGGCCCGAGCACCTAAGTGGGTTCTAACCCTCACAGATATAGACTTCTTTACTCATTTTGCCATTTGAGTTGCCCCAATCATAGGAATCAACTCCGACTTATGATTATAGCCAACCGAAGCCCAACCATGAAGCTTATATGTGAGATCAAATTCGGGCTCGTTCTCCAGATTTTCTTTTCGCTTTTCGTTCTTCGGCAGAGTCCTCTCTTGTACAGTCAGGACAGGTGCGCTCGCTGTAACGTTCTCAACTCTCTACCAAGTGTTAGAATTTCCGGGAAGGTAATAATTGGCTGAACTTATCACCAAGGGACTAAGTGACGTCGGGTTGGTATAGGAATGAAGAGGCAAGTATCAATCGAAGTGAATCACGTGGAAGTGATTCCGTTACAAGCTGGGTAAACTGTGAGGTAAACAAAGCTATGGTAATTTGAGCACGAAGCTCATATCTAAGGAAAGTACGCTGACTATATAGAACCTTCGTGTGCTACGGACTCCAGTGGAGTCCTCACGTGACGTCTAACTCAGTAATGCCTTGGATCGTTTCCATGCACGTCGAGCTGCATGAACCCGCCCAGTAGTATATACCGAGTGTTCTCCCAAGCCTAGCATAACAGATCACCAACTCTTGGTAACGTGATTGTGGGGTCGTGACACTCGCCTAGCTTCCGAAGGGCATAGATTCGACCTCAAGGCCCGAAGAAGTGTTCTTCGTCCGAAAATCGAACAGTTCGCCAATCTTCTTTATTTGGATACTTTGCTTTCATATCTTCGGCCCATTTCTTTCTCCAACGAGCGTGATATGGCGAAACATATGACTTTCGGCAAGAAATAAAATGCCGCCAATCTCGCTGCCCAAGAGCTCGTTGTATAGTTTTCCCCGAAATATATGCTGGGCCTCTTCCGGTGACACCACTCTCTTCGGCTAACGACTCCCAAGTCATAGTGCATACTTCAAATCCGTATTTCTAAATCAGATTTTAAAGCTTGTTTGTATCTTCCTCCGAAAGTCTCTTTTTGCTCCCTCGCTTCTCTGCCATAGCCGGATTATCAGCATGCCTTCGGACATTTTCCGGGCCGGCAGCAAGTATTTCGAACCCTTGTGTACGTGATACCGAGCAATAATCAAAGATTTCGTCGCGTTTAGCACGCTCAGAGTAAGGTTTAGAGTCTTCACAGCTAACAATAGCGTGCACTTGTGACTTTTGAGGTGTCTGATATTGCTCAAAGTGTGGATTTGGCTTCCGACGTTTAGCTGGCGGTAGCTCTATTTCGTGCTCTAGATGTGACCTTTTTGAAGAAGTTTTCAGCCGTTCGGGCCCTGTATATTGATTACGATGAGCTCCAGTTCGTGCCATAGTATATAGTTAATAGCTAATAACATAACTAGTTGTTGTAGTGTGATGTAAAAAGTGGTAGAATCCTATACAAATTAGGGTGGATGTTGAAGGAACAGAGGTTTAGTGGAACACTATTGCCTGGCTCCAAAGCAGTAGTAGTGTTAACGTACCTAATCAGTACGTGGGCCATATCAGTACGCGGGCCACCAAAACCCGAACCACCAACTTTTAACCACTTTAAAGTAGTATTATATTAACAACAACGCTATTAAATGGCTAAAATTGAAGGCCGAATTATACTTGCATGTGATGCCTACCATAGAAACCACTTTAAGAGTATACGAGCAGCTGCTCGCGCATATAATATACCGCGAAC
>MU254136.1:0-26864 GCA_019669825.1 Calycina marina
GTTCTCTCTTCAGCTCAGATAAATGCCTAGCCAAAAGCATTATCAGTTCGTAGCCAGCACCGCGTACAGGTAGAGAGATCCGTCTTCGCTGGCCCGATTGATGAAGTTGATTTAGCATTTTGCCTTATGTGGGTCATATCGCACGTGATCAGTGCAAAAGCTCGCCCCACTTTGAAAGAAGTTGCTTCGCTTGCCTCCCACCCAAAATAATAATTCCAGAGATATTTCCTGCAAAACTTTACGACAAACGCCAACGATACCGACACCGATTGCACTAATTTCCAACAATTAGGTCAGTAAACAGATGCGATGGCCCTGACGATGAAAGAGGAATGATGTGGGCTACATATGCGAAAGGACCGAGCAGGAGTTGGCGATGGTGGGCGAGCAGGTAGACAACGTTAGAAGATTCGCGCTGGAAGCGACCTGCGATACTCAGCAATATCTCCAGCGGCTTCACTACGGTCTCCTTTTGCTACGCAACTTCCGCGAAGCCCCGATCTGTCATATTGGACCTATCATTCTTCCGCATCCTCCATTCTACCCCCTTGAAATACGCCTCCGCTAACATCTATCCTACAACAGTAACCGCAATCATGGGTATCTCTCGTGATTCTCGCCACAAGCGCTCTGCCACCGGTGCAAAGCGTGCATACTACCGTGCGTAATACATACCGAAAGCCCATATGTTTCACATAACATATGTTCCAACCTGAACAAATTCTAAGATTTCTACAGGGAAGAAGCGCGCTTTCGAGGCCGGAAGACAGGAGGCTCAGACCCGTATCGGAGCAAAGAGAATCCATTTGGTTCGCACACGTGGAGGGAACCGCAAGTTCCGTGCCCTACGTCTTGATGCCGGCAATTTCTCATGGGCTTCTGAGGGTATCTCCCGAAAAGTCCGTGTCATCGTCGTTTCTTACCATCCATCCAACAACGAGCTGGTACGAACCAACACCCTTACCAAGGCTTCCATCGTCCAGGTCGATGCCGCTCCATTCAGACAATGGTACGAGGCCCACTACGGTCAGAACCTTGGACGAAGACGTCAACAGAAGGCCGGTGACGCACACGAGGTCGAGAAGAAGAGCAAGAGCGTTGAGAAGAAGCAAGCCGAGCGATTTGGTGTTGTAGGAAAGGTTGACCCAGCTTTGGAGAAGCAATTTGAGGCCGGTCGTCTTTTCGCCGTCATCTCATCCCGACCAGGACAGAGTGGACGTGCCGATGGATACATCTTGGAGGGAGAGGAGTTGGCTTTCTACCAACGTGCTTTGCGCAAGTAGATCTCGTAAGGGAATGGGGCTCTGGGTTTGGTATGGGCGTGTACTTCTGAGGAACATCATGAAATGGAGTTACAATTGCGCTTACCTACTTCTGAGATGATTCACTAGGAAGCTATTCGCAATGCGCAATACAAAAGCATTACCAAATGATACCATCTTGCTTTTCGTTCATTGCATCCCTCTGCAGTTCCGTGAACTTTTGCATCTGCTGATCTTTTTGAGCCTCATTCCACCCCACCAGTCTTCCCCTCATCGTCCAACATCAGTCCTCCTTCAGCATAGTTCTGTTGTGTTCTGTAAGCGAGTATCACAATGTCTGCATCAGCATCTGCTTTTGCCAGTGCATCAGCAAGTGCTCATGCCTCGTCAAGCACAAACGCATTCTCGCCCTCACCATCTTACCCACCTCCCGCCGCCAGCAGTAGCAGTAGCAGTAACAGCAGACTACCACAGCATACGCCTTCCACAGCCTCCCAAAACGCACCATCCTCAACTCATCCCTCAACCCTCCCGCACTCCCCCGAGACACTTCGTCAAATCGCCGAAGCCCGCACAGCGCTCGAGGCGTCCATGACCAACATCGGCTCCTCCCTCTCCGCGAATCTTTCCTCGCGGGCACAGAACCTGCATGCCAACAACGCACAGCTTGACAAACAAATGCGCGATGTCTCCTCCGCCACAACAGCCCTGCAGAAATCGAACGACAAGCTTGGGAAAATGGCGGGCGAAGGCGAGAAGAAGATGAAGGAGCTGGGGAACGTGCAGAACTGGGCTGAGATGCTTGAGCGGGATTTCTTGGTGTTAGAAGCGACGTTGCGACTGGCGAGGGAGGGGAGTGAGGATAGTTGGAGCGGGAGTGAGAGTGGGAGTAGTTGGAGTGGCAGCGAGGATGGGGAGAGAGATGTTGAGAGTTTGGAGGGTGATCGCAGGAGGGAGGGGATTGGGAAAGGGTTTGGGGTTGATGATGAGGAGATGGGGTTTTTGGATGTTTACGGGGCTGAGGGGGACAATACTATGGAGGGTGTTGAGACGGAGGCTGAGGACGGAGAAGGGGAGAAGGGTGCCATGCATGATGGAGTGGGAGAGAAGTATGAGACAATAATGGTTGACAACGGTCCTGCATATAACCTGGATAAAGGGAAGGGGAAAGAAATCGTGCCTCTGGAGAACACGGTGGATCATCAAGATATCGATATGGCTGGGGAATCGTCTACGGCTGCGACGCCTGCATTGACTTCACATCCATCATCACAATCTAGACCTACAATGACCCCATCAGCTTCTAGCTCTGCATGAAAGCATGGGCTGAGTGTTAGTAGATAAGCACACCAATGCTAAAGCACGTCCAGGCGGCGCGGATTTTGTAATGGTATAGCTGCATGCAAACCTAATCCATTGTTCTCGGCAATTATACCTAGGAAGAAGAGAGTCACAATCGAAGAGCGAGGGAGCCGAAGGCCATGAAGAACGAGTGCAGAGGGAATGTCCGTCTTTAGCGAACGCTCAGATATTCCTAAAGCAACACTGAGGGTGGGTCAGAGCCCACTAGTGTTGCCAAGGTACTCCAAATGAGAAGGGGAGGACGGACTGTAGATGGGAGGTCTGATTAAGATTCTGGTGCTCTGAGGGCCACGTTTGATATTCCACACGGAGAACGTTGAGCGTGTAGGTTTTTATGACAAAAACATATTCTAAACTAGCGTTCATTTTCTTCGGAAAAGGTACATAACTTCAGGACATTAATCGTAGTCGGATTGAAGCCAGCGACCATGGTTCAGAGGAATATATATTCACAATTTGATCAGACTTTGCCATGTACAGAGAAGCTTCCTGCTGTGAGCGGTGCAAGAACTTTAATGTCAAGTTCTAGGTAGGGTCTACACTCTCAGGCATGATTCGGCGATTAGATGACTGATGCTTGCCTGGCCGCGACCTGGCGAGAGCTTTTTGACTTGAGGGTGTTTCCAAGTGGTTGGCGTTTTTTGTATGTCTGACTTTGTAGCATCGAGGTTCCACCTAATCAGCAGGATTGAGTTCACCTGGATAGGCACACTTCTATACTATTAGCAGAAAACTGAAATTGACAAGTCACGTAGCAGTATCTGCATCACTCGGACCGTCGGACTGTGTTCAGACCAGATATTACGTTGATGTGTTCCCAGCTCTTGTAGCTTATACAAGTGGCAGTTGTGACGCTTGATTATGAGTTACAATCTCCGCCCTCTCATTTGAACGTCTTCTTAAATGGGGCCGTAACGATAAATACCTTCTTTCGCTCTCCCTTTCTTAAATTGCCAGCTATCAAACAACCAGTCATCACTCGCCGACCAGCAAGCTATACCAGAATGCATATCCCAACTATCTTCCTCGTCTCCATGGTACTCGGTGCACATTACCATCATGAGCTGTCCTGGACTGAAGTTGTGCTCCTTCTTGTTCCTCCTCCCCATGATAATCCTTATTTTCATCCTCCACTTCCTCTTCTCCCTCGGCCCAAACATGGACCTGGCCTTCGTGACCCGTAACTCGCTCTATGAACTTGTGATATTTGATCACCAGGCTTGTATTTAGCAATCCATTGGTCTTTTTGCCGAAAGCGCTCCGTAGAACACACAGCGCAGAGTATGCATGGCTAAGTAGTAAATTGAGATGTTGCGGAAGAGGAATACGAGAGTGAATTCAACATATACAGTAAATTGCAAATTCTGACTTCCAGAAAGCCTGCACCGTAAATCGGCGGGTATTCCTCAAGCTGTGGAAAAGACCTTCGTTCGTGCATAGCGAAACCTGCTTCAGTTTCATGGAAATGTATGCGCTAGATTTGTAAGAATCAGATGGACTACGTTCAGATATGTACGAATTGTATGCATACTCCTGCAATGCTGAGGATGAGGTAGGAAAATGGAAATATACACGTTGAGGCATGGAAAACTTATATGAATGAGTGCGAAGTGCTGGGGGACAGGGAGGAAGATCTAAGGAAATTTTGATATATTGATGTCGTGAGCGAGTTCTAGATGCCAGGTTTGAGAAAGGGAGATCAAGAAGATGAAGTCAACAGTAAAAATTAGAGGCCTTGAACACCTTGAAAGACTTTGAAGGCATCGATAGCCCTAAGCACGATATGTAGACAGATTATACCGAGGAAAACATCGACGATATGCCGAGAAGACAGAGAAAGAAAGATGGGATTTTGGAAGACAGTATTAATCAGGAACAGATGCGGAAGTATTGTGAAGATAAAGGAAGAGAAATAAGAAAACGCTGATGAGATTGCCAAGTAGAAAAAGACGAAGAAAGTTTCGAGGGACCGCAGAAGGTGACATTGGACTTTGCAAACGGCAGTGCTAGTTAGGGAAAGATGAATATTAAATCAAGAAGACCGGGGAAGAGAAACGGGATATCGTATCAATTCGCTCTACCTGGAGCAGAGGAGCGAAACATCAGGAAGACGGGAAAGAAAGACACGATATCGTACATGTGACATTTCATAAAGGTGCAGACCATGTCTGCGTATATTCTACAGAATTTACAATACGGAGGTCCGAAAAAACAGGCCCCCCAACACCAAAACGCCCTGCTCAAATACTTTAAAGAGCGCTATGTAGGCAAAACCCTCAATATAAACGAAAAAAACTACCCTTCTCCCAGCTCCCATCCCCGCCCTGCTAGAAATCAGCAGGCTCTCCTAACTCTCCACCATCAACAACAGGCTCCACGACAAGCTCCGGCTCAAAAGATGCCTCAGTAGCAGTCATGCCATTCTGCCGCTCCCAAATATCCTTTCTCGCCCGATCATCCTTCGCCTTTCTCGCCCGCTCCGCCTCCTCGAACCCGCCGCTCTTCTTCAGACGTCCCTCCTCGACGAAATTGCCCAGCTCCTTCTGGAACTCTCCGCCTCGACGCTCCTCTAGCTCCTTCTGACGCAGCTTCTCCGCCCGCTCAATGGCTTCGAGACGGTTCTCGTGGTTTGGCTGGAGCGCGCGGACTTCACCGAGGACGCCCTCCTTTGCGATGCTGGGATCGGAAGTTGGCATAATATTCAGAGCCTTGGGGGGACGGCCGGTTGGAAGGATAGAGCCATTAGGAGGGAGGTCTTTCATCTGTTCCTTCGTAGCTTGCTCAACCAGGGCAAATATAGCTGTGGCCTTCTTCAGATCATCGTCAAGATCCGTGGCGATATCTTCTTGCATGGTCAGATCCTCGCGATCAGCGCAGACCTGGTCGAGTTCCTTCTCCCAGACATCAGTCCATACCTTCTTCTCACGCTTGATGTACTCTTGCAGCTTCTTAAGATTGGAATGGGCAGCTTGGACGTCCCTTGCGACGGTCTGGAGTTGGCGTGGGTGAGGACGGACACCGCGGAGGACGACATCTTTACGGAGATCTTCGACGATATCTTGCAAGTCGTCCACCTTGGTGACTAGCTCATCGGAGTCCTCTTGTAGTTGCCTCTTGCCGGCGTTGACATATGCGCGGCCGGAGGTACCGGTGAGGTCTGGTGTTGCTGCCTTCTCGGCGACATCTTTGACTGAAGCAGCTTTGGTGCGGATGAGAGCCATAGAAGTCTGAACATCTGATTGGAAGCCGGAATAGGTCTGGCGAAGGACAGCAAGATCACGGCGAAGGGATTGAATCTCGCTGATCTGGGAAGCTCCACCAATCTTAGATACAGTCGAAGCGCCATTGAGGTTGGAGGTGTTGGTGTAAGATGCCTTGGGAGCCACTGGAGCGACTGCCAATCGTGCCATATCCTTTGCAACATCCTGCTGACGTTCTGAGACTTGCTGGATCGTGACCTGTTGATCTTCGAGTGTTGTCTTGAAACCCTCTACCATCTTCTTCAAGCCACCAAGACCTTCGTCGAAATGCCTCTTGACCTCATCTAGAACCTCGATGTTAAGAACCAGCACTGACCTGTCCTTGATATCTGCAAGATCCTCAAGCTCATGTCGAACTCCAGAGACAAGATCTTGGATGTATATCTCTGGCAAATCAACACCATTGCTGTGAGTGTTCCAGGCAAACTTCTCAATAAAGGCCAGCTGAAGCTTAGCAATTGAGAGGTTCTTGTAACCATCAGGCAGAAGATGCTTTTTGACTTTAGTCTTGTACTGCAGGAAAACCGTCAACTCCTTATCAAGAGGTGGTGACTGCTCTGCTATGAAATGGCTCTCCAAGGAAGATGGCTCCATGGTTATACTTGGAGAATCCTTACTAGGAGACTCCTTATCTATCGGTTCAGTGGGAGAAGGTACTGTGAAAATCGGCATAGAATCCTCAGATGGACCTTTCAACGTTGCTCCAAAATCTGGTTGTCGTAGCTTATCATCTGGAGTCTTGACTGTTGGGCTATCTTCACCACTCATATCCTTTGGTGGAAGTATTACCTGTGCCTCTCTAGGGGATTCTTCTGAGATGCGAATTGGAATTCGTACTGGAGATGGCTCATTGCTAAGACGTGCTGGATTCTGCCAAGCATGTCTTTCACCACGAATCTGCACAGCTCTCATCGATTCTCTGGCATCATTGCGACCTCTGTTTGGAATTGGAGAGTTCTGGCTTGTAGGGAGCATGGGCATACCACCTGGCGAAGCATTCAAGTGTTTGGAAATCTGATATGCTGAATATCTCCGCGAAGCTCTTCTCTCCAGATCTCCTCCCCGTTGTAGCGCTGCCAAAGCATTTGTTTGTTTAGGTGGAGGTGGAGGGGGTGGAAAGTCGTTGACGCTGAGTTCTGCAGCTCCAGAAGGCATTGGTGTTTCGTCTCCTGGGTATGGCGGTAGAACGGGCATGTTTTGAATTGTGTTGCTGGAAAGTGTCGAACCGTCTGGAAGACTGGCTTCGTTGCGATCGTTTCCACGAGATGCCGCGCGCGGAGGTATTATTTTCCGGCTTGAAGCTGCAGAAGACATTCGTGGTGGGACCTCGCTAAGTGCTGAAGACGAGCTAGTGCTGTCGCGATCGGTGTCAGCCTTGTTGAAGTTGTTGGCCAATCCTTGGTCCAGCAGTGTCGTCAAGCCAGTACTTGCGCTTCCTGTACTGCTCACGCTGCTGTTTCGTGGCATTGAACCATCGCCCCCACCATCCCTAGCTTGCTTCTGCCGCAGCTTTTGTTGTTTCCTCTTGAGCCCGTGTAGCAGATTGATGATGATATCTCTGATCCGCGGCAGATACTTTTCCAAGCTCTCAACGCTTGCTTCCTGACTCAGTGTTGATTCCAGAATATGGCGAAGCAGCTCTGGCACATTTCCCAGATCTGAAGTGTCAACGTTGATCGCCGTGAATGCTCTGCAAGCAATGTTGAATTCATATCCCAGTCGCACATAGACATCCGACACCTGCGCATCCGTCGCATGATGTCTGGACCATTGTGTAAGGGTTTCCAGCAGCTGTTTTGTGGCCACCAGCAGATGCGTCACACTCTTCTCAATCTGCGATAAGGGTGGTGCATTCTGAGAGCCTGTTGGGGTACTTGCTGCACTCATCTGCATCTTGTATATCTCTATCAGTATGTCATGAGAGTGTGGGTGGACTGGCTCAAAGTCTTTGGGCTTCATGCCGCGGGGAGGAGGAGATGGTGCCTTGACCGTCGGCGGCGGACCTGGATGCGTGCATAAAGAGAGCAAGAGACTCACATTCTGCCTCTTGGGTGCGCCTCCAGTGTTGCTGTTGGTGGATTTCGAGGACGCATTTGAGGCTCGGGAGTGTGGAATGTTGTTTGGATTCGATGGTGACATGGAGCGTGAGGCCATATTGTCAGGAAAACCCTCAGGAGGGGATTTTCTCTGCACAGATCTGGCCGAAACTGGTTGCTGCTGCATGTCCCAATCTGTGTGTTTTCCTTGCTAGATCAGATTATTATTATTATACCGAGTGGAGTAAGCAGTAGAGTCATCCCGAGTTTTTCATTATCATATAGATGTTCCAAATTGGTGGTAGAAGTTTGTGTGAATGAGCTCTACCAAATTGTGAGATGTAGTGGTGAAGCTGAAAGTTGAAGTAGTTAACCTTCTGTAGGGAGCCGTGCATAGGTACAATAAGGGTACAGAAATAGTGGGCCCAATAAAAGTGGACCGAATAGAAGTACCTACCTATGTACCCTCCACCTATCCAAACCGAGGATGAAACACGAGCAAGAGAGTTCTTCGCAAGATGGTAGGAGATTTAAGATATCTCAGTCTTTACATACAGGCCCAAAAGGTAGGTAACTCAGTGGGCAGTCTGTGATGTTGAAGTTCCAGTGCTTATAAGGAGATATACCAAGTCTACGGAAGGTCACTCACTGTCTTGAGGTAGAGATGTTTTGGAAGGATATCACTTTGCTTGGATTAAGCAAGCCTGTTTGGAGGCTTAGTTCCAAGTCTGTCAGTGGTATGGCACATCTAAGTGAGGTATGGGTTGTCTCTGACAGCTCTGGCTGGTTGTCTCTGCACTCACTTGCTGACTTGTACCAAGCAGCTGAGAATAATGTAGGTGAGACTCATGACCAGTATTAAGTGATCTTCACGAGTGCATTGAGATGTGTGTTCAGAACTAGGACTCCTGCAATGTAGAACCACCACTGGCAAGCGCTGTCTTTACTGTCATTAGGGAACTGCTTGTGGTTTATACGTCCATGTCCAAGAGTAAAGCATGTATTGATAGGGAAGGGAATGGCAAGTTGTAGCCTCACAGCCTCAGGAAATTTCACTCACGTCCCGTACGTATAGTCAACGGCCACTTGCACAAGCCACTGGTCCGCATATGTCAATCACCCGTCCTCATCAGCCAGCCCTCTTGAAGCTCATTCATGGTTCGAGTCCAGCCCCAGCAAACACAAAGAATTATAAGATTGCAGTACTTGATACAAAAGTAAGTACGTTGTAGTTGAAGGAGAAACGAGCTACCAATACGAATGACAGTGGTAAAGACAGAAATGGCCCTAATAATTAGCTTGTTTGAGAACTGTCTAACCTTACCAAGGTCTGCAGCTTACCCTTCCTGCTCGTGTTGGCCCTCAATTATTTGGACGATGCAGATGTCCCTAAAGCCAGCCTCTTATATACTTCACATAACTGTTCTACTTTCTCTCTGTAGAGGTTTAAAAGCAATATTTAACAATATATAAAGCAGCAATTCAATTTTAGCAAAGAGTCTATACTCTCCACTATTTTGGATGTGAACCAATCAGAGCTCAAGGTCAGTTTGGCGGCCTGTGCTCTTTCCTTACTAGCGTTGCTCATTGGCTGAGGTCTCCAGTCTCACTGAATGTTGAAATTCCTCAACTTCAACTTCAACTTTTGTGTGCTGTATCACTCTGTCCATCGTGACTTCTTCATCCATTGCGTGTTGTAGGACTCAAAGGATCCATATATCATCTCCTACTCAACCTCATAACAGCATTGTTGTTGTTCCAGCGTTCTGTTCATCTTTTGTTTTGGGGATCGCCGAACGATTCGCTGTCTTAATTATCCAACCACCCAGTTCTTGAAACTCTCCCGTCACCACACCACGACCCCAAAACTCTCAACCAAAGTTTTCTCCACACATCACCATCATCTTTTCGGTCTCAAATTTGGGACACTTGGACTATACGGTGGAAGCGTGGTAAACCATACAGTGGCTTTCTTACCATTCTTCTGTAGCCCGCAAGGTGAGCCCATTCCAGAATATGCACAACTGTCACCTTCGTCGTCTTGCAGCTTCAAAAGCTATCGTCACCCACTTCCCCCGACAAACAATATTGATGCTACCATTCACAATCTCACTGTGCTCATGCTGATACCGCCTGGTGTGGCAGATTACCATCCACGGTCTTAAATACCTCGTCGTTCCTTCCAAGCTCGCCAAGGGACGTCTAATCACTGACCTCAAGCAACCTCACGACACACCAGCGATTGGCATACCGAGTGTCTTCGCTCATTTCACAAAAGGTATGTGCTATATGTTCTTCATTCTCGAGAGTTTGTAGTCAAGTCATCTTCTCACTGGGGCCAGAGCCTGGCGGAAGCTCTTCCCTCCCTCTGCAGGTACGCGCATCATCACAATACTAATCCATCAATCGCATAGTAATATTTTCACTACTCCTCCCCCTTCGGAGCATACGGACAGGAGGAACAGCGTCGTTCCCATCTCGTTATGGTTGCGGTGAAGAAACCGGGAGATTCCACAAACGGTGTAACTAAGCAAAAGGCTCAGCAAAATATGTCATTTCAGGGGAAATATATGGCCGCTGCTGCTGGAAACAAGAGTGATGGAAAACAGAATGGTACGCAGACAAATGCATTACCGAGGGACTCGACACTAACAGATTTAGGCAATGCTACCGGCTTACGCACAGATAGCTCGATTTCTGGCGCACGGCCTGGTCAAGAACGCACACTTCAACGATGGGTTTCGGATGCTCCCGAAAATACAGATGGTTCACTGGAGTCTTTGATCCCAAGATCAGGTGCTGCTGCTCCGTGGGATCAATTCGCTGAGCATGATCGACGCTTTGGTACCAAATCGACCTTTGACGAAGAAATCTACACCACGCCCCTCAACAGAAATGCCCCCAACTACAAACAACGGGATGCAGAGGCGGCACGGGTAGAAAGGGAAATTCTGCGGAGCTCGACTGCCAATTCCCATGTGTTGGAAGAGCGTATCTCAGACAATCTGTCCAAGGACAACAACGGTGACGAAGAGGACAAGTGAGTCACTCTGCGGATATTTTCCTGTGCCTTACTAACGTTACATAGATACAGCGGTGTTCGTCGACAAGACTTTCCTCCCTCATCCTCCGCAAACAAATATACTCCACCAGCTCGACGTGCTCCAACCGGCCTTCCCACAGTTCTCGGTGCTCCAGTCGATCCGGCTATCATATCTACACAGAAGCCATCTACGGCCAAAGAAGTTAAGCCCTCTCCATCTCCAAAGCCTGCGGCAAAGTCAGACGCTCCTACACCTCCAGCAGCTACCACAGCTGAGGCAAGCGCTTCAGTGGAGACGAAGCCAAAGGCAACAATCCACACCCCAACAACAAGCATCACTCGCACGGCATCGCCTGCAGCCAAGCCAGAAGGTGTACCAAACCACACAGCAACTGTCGAGAAAGATGTTACGGCAGCCTTCAAGACCTTTGCAACACAACAACGAAAGGATGTTGATCGCCTCAGAAATGCCAAGCTCCGTAACGACAGAGAGGTTAAGCTAAACGAACTGAAGAAGTTTGCAGACAGCTTCAAGCTTGACACACCTGTTCCTTCAGATCTGGTTTCGATTATCGCAAAGGATCCTGCAAAGCAGAAGGAGATCCAAGAGAAGGCGAAACGCAATGCTGAACAGGCCACTGCTAGTCCGGCTCCACCCATCACCACACCTGGATCAGGTTCTGATGCCAACGCAGCTCCACGGCCTGCAGTAGCCTCACATGGAAGTTCGCCGTCGAGCGCTCTGAATAATCGCCAGGCGAATGCTCGTGGCCAGAATATTCTGGGTCAGGCTGCATCACAATCATTGCGCAATGATCGTCCATCCCCTAATCAGCAACTCCACCAAAACAGAAACCAACCTAGAACTCTCAACCAACAGCTACAGGCTCATGCTAAGCAGTTCTCTCAACCACAGATGCCTATCCCCATCCCGGAACAAAGATTACCCCCTACTGGTCCATCGGATCCAAACTTCTCTCGTCGGTCCAGTGGTGTGGCAAGCAACCAAGGAAGATTGAACCCTAGCATCAGCGAGTTCCGTCCTAGTGTACATGCTGCGGCTTTCACTCCCAGCACTCACGCTAGCAGCGGCTCCAGCCCACGAGCAGTTCCTGTTGAGCCACCCGTCGTTGTCAGAAAGTCATTGCTCTCACGCAAGCCGGTTCCCGCTTCCGAGCGACCTTCGGTGAAAGGAAAGTTCAATGCATTGAGACATATCTTATCTGAGAAGCCACCACCAGGAAAGGATTGGAAGGGAACCGGAGGTATAAAGCCAGCTTATGAGACATCCCTCATCCACAAAGCACCTACAGAATACGATCCACAAGATCACATCATCTACAAGACTTATCAACAATTCTTTGATGCTGCTCCCTATCCAGCTCAGGCAATGTCTCCAACTCCGGCGCAAATTGTCCCTCAGTTCGCGCTTGCGCATCAACACCAGTTGCCACCTCATCTGCAACAAAATGTCAACATGGCTCCTAGACCATCTCCTCGTCAAATGCCCATGGCGATGCATAGTCAACATGCACCAAATGGATCTTTCAATGGAGATGATCACCGCATGGTTCCATCGCACTCTGCGCAGTCATTCGCCTCACCTAGAATGCAAACCGGATCGTTCGCCGCCTCGCCTTCCATGAATGGTCAAGCTCAGATGGCTTATAACCCTCAGATGATGCAAATGCCTGGCCAAGCCCCACCAATGCAAGGATATCGGTCGATGTCACAAAACAATCATTTCATGCCACCGCAGCAGCAAGGGATGCCACAGATGATCATGCAGAATCCAAATCAAGGTTTCATGAACTCGGGTGGAATGGCTCCTGGACCTCATATGATGTATCCTCAGGGCAATCAGTTTATGGGATCAAATGGCCAGCCACCCATGGCGGGTCCCAATGGATATCCGAGTCCTGCACGTGGAGGAGCTCCTATGATGATGAATCAAGGTTCACAGCAAGGCCATCAAAATCAGATGTATGGTCGCCAGCTTGGTAACGGTATGGGCCCCAGTCTTGCAGTACAGAAATTTCCCAGGTTAACAGCCGGATTAAAGCCAGTCGTTTGCTGCATGGCATGTTCCATTACTAATGTGTTCTAGGACCTATGCAAGGCTATCCTCAACAACAGTTCGGTTCAAGTCCTCAACAGATGCACCAGTTCCAACCTCAACAACCACGCATGAATGGTAACTACAATAAGAACTACCAACAACAAAATCAACACCCTGGCGCACCCCCTCCACAAGCTCCGGCTGGTTCTCAGGTTCCGGCACAAGGTGAAGAAAGTAAATGAGCAATGCTCAAGAATACTCATCTTATCCTAGCTTCGATGCTTTGCATCATACTACGGAATCAAGTACATGGACCCAGCCCCTTGATTTTGTCTACAACAATCTGAAAGCGGCTGTATCATTAATGATATCACGGGGGTCTTGGATCGGCCACAGACTACGCCTACCTTATCACAGGAATTTGTGTCCCACATCCACCGTCAACCATTCCCAAGACAAAGGCGTATAACATCGCACTCCAACTGAACAGCCTGGGAGGTATAGGGAGGGTCATGCAAACACAAAGCTTCTCACGGGAGCTAATTGCATGGCGTAAAGCTGACAGCACTGGTCTGAATAACGATGATTTGAGAGGAGAGGTGGAAAAAGATGTAGAAGTGAAATGGAGGAGAACGTTGGCTTTTATGCGGATGTTGGTCTGTGGTTGGAGGACATGGGGTTTCTCGCCCTCTACTTCAGGAGCTGAAGACTAGGTTAGCTCTTCAATCCAGTGTTCACATCCACCATGCTATGTATTTCGTGATTTGTTTCTCCGTGTGATCCGTGTGATTGGCCCATTGGCATTATGGTAGTCGGCAAAGCACGCAAAGGGGTCTCTTGCATACAACCCATGTTTGACAGTTTTCTATATTGCCTCTTTTCTACTCACCAATCGACTCGTTCGCTCACTATACTGCCATGTCAGCGCTATGCTCAGATTTTCACTTCCCCGGAAACGGCCGAGTCGAAGCTGCTTCCGCGCAATCGATCGATGGCAGACTCCGCTTCGCAGGCCGTGATCTCATGGCGTAGATATGCCAAACGTTGATTATACAATGGAAGTGAAAGATCGCCGGTAGATGATGCACTAGATGCGCACCAGGATGGTGATGAAGTATGGAAACATGTCGCTGGTATGGGTTTCATAATTGGTCGTGGCGATGGGGTACACTCATCTAACGATCGCTAAGGAATTGTTATAGCCATTCTGTTCTTTTTGGATGCTATTTCGATAAGAATGATGGTAATGGTGGTGTTCTGACACTATCAAAAACCATACTGGTTGCCAGACACGACACGTCAAGACGACGCTGCTGAGAAGTATAGTCACAGGCATGATGAGAGATGTTTTACGAGTTGGTTTCTGCATTCACTTCTCACCTTCCTTACTATCGCTATCGCTCTCATCCAACAAGATCCCCGCAGCGACTTCACTAGGTAGCTGCCGCGGAAACCAGCCGTAGGTCGTCAGCTCTATGCTCATCTCGCCCATGGCATTGGTGGTTACGGGGATGCCTTCGGCGAGGAGAGCGGCACGTTGCGTTGGCGCTGCGGAGGGGAGTGAGCTGGGGGCTTGTTAGCGTGAATTTTCAGCTTCCGTAGGTGCATAAGAATGCACAGGATTTTGTAAGTGTATGGAGTGGGCTCGGAAGTTTGTGGAGGCTTTTGCTGTACTGACTGGTGGGTGTTGAAAGCGTAAGGGCTAGGGAAAAAGGACTGGGAATTGAAGAGCGCGAAAAGGGAGGGGAAATACCGAGGAGCAATCTTCCCAGAGGCATTGATGACACGCTGCCATGGCACAGTGTTGTGGTTGAATCGGTCACCCGGATCTACAGAGAGGTGCTTGAGGCAGACGCCTACTTGGCGCGGTCGTTGCGCTGGACTTCTCGTCAGCTTCACATGTTTTTTGCAGGAATGCTCTTACGTGTTCCGACAAGCCGTGCTATATGGCCATAACTAGTCACTTTTCCATATGGGATCTCCTGGATTGCGCTGTAGACGGCGAAGAAGAATGCTTCTGCTTCGTCTGTTCGCGGCATAATTGAGGTTCGAGATTGTGGATATCAAGGAGAGAGTATAGAATGGCAAATGTGAGATGTTTTTCTTGAGTTTTGGGACTAGGTAGGTAGAATAGCGAGAGGAGACGTGAGGTTGCTGACACGATGTCACGTGGGAGAGGAATTCAATTTATGTTTTGGGTTAACTACCATTCATTCCAGTCTTCAAACTTGTTTTCCATTATTCTTCCATCAATGTTTAGGCATAACAATTCCACGCTTTGGCCTGATTCTACAGCATGGTGCAATAGTAAGGATTTCGGAGCCATTGCTGCTGGCAAAGTTTGTCTGTTGCACTTCACCGTGCCAGCCATCTTTTATTTCTTTTTGGCTGGGCAGAAATCCTGCTTTTGGGTACAGCATCCTGCCACCCAATTGACTTCTCCAGGTATATTTCTATTATTTTCAAGTCCAAAATCCCGTTCATAATTGCATTTAAAAAATCTGATGAATTTTGGCCTTGATACCCATAGCATTTTCCTGTTGCCATCCAAATAAGTTTACTTGTTGACATCGTTATTGACTTTTCCCAACCCGGCTAGACGACATCTGAGAATGCGAATCTGCCCAACGTATGTCTCCTTCCATCTATGAAACTTCTTGAGGAACTATCCGGTTCTGAAGGCACATGCTAACGCCCATTCCATAGATTCCTAAGCCTACCGACATCCCTCCTCTTCCTCGCAACAGAAGCCCATGCTTTTGCTAATCATGGCACGCAAGACAAAGCACCCATAGGCATCCTCAAGATGAGCGATGACCCAAATGAGAAATTCTACATGCACTACTGGCAATACGAAGACTCCCTCCAAACACCCGCGCAGCGACCCATTCATCCTCTCCGAAGCAGAGACCTAAAAGAAGAGCTTCTTCTATCTGCCAATAGCTCTGCTGCAATAGCATACCGACCAGCATTCGCGCTGCATGCGGACAAGAGTCGAAGGGAAAGAGAAGTCATAGCTGTATTGCAGAGGAGGGGGTTTGCTTGTCCGGTGGGAACGGCGACTTGTGGAGACTTTGCGCCGAATAGCTGTTGTCCGGAGGGAGAGGCATGTTATAGTATCACCGATACTGGACTGGGGAGCATAGGTTGTTGTCCTGAGGGGACGACCTGTGCCGGAAGCGTGGATGGTTGTATGGCACCAAACACGCCTTGTGCAAATGATGGGACAACGGAGGGTTATGATTATGGTGGGTGTTGTATTGAGAACTACATATGTGCTGGTGTTGGGTGTATGTCTCCCCTTATCGTGCTTGCAAATAACGATAGTGCTAACATGGAACAGGTGTATACAACCCATCGTTGCTTGTCACATTGGTAGTCTCTCAGACTATCACTGTAGGGACAAGTGTTTCCTCCGTCAGGCCAGTCACGTCAATAAGCATACTCACATCTACAACGCCCTTGGAGACGAAAACTGCTCTCCAAACCACTTTAACCTGCTCTGCGGATGCGCACGCCTGTCCTGTAAATTTCGGAGGGGGCTGCTGCCAAAGCGGCTACGCATGCGCACCAAGTTCTTCCTGTTCTCCCTCTTCAGATGTCACACCCTCCATAACCTTCACAAGCACACCAAACGGTATTCTCCCTATCCGTCCAACCGACGCCTCCCCTTCCACCTCCTCAGCATTCATCTTCCCCACCACCACCGCCCTTGCAGGCTCAGGCTCAGGCTCAGGAACCTGTCCCACAGGCTTCTACGCCTGTTC
The DNA here is from genome assembly GCA_019669825.1 of Calycina marina. NCBI lineage: Eukaryota > Fungi > Ascomycota > Leotiomycetes > Helotiales > Pezizellaceae > Calycina > Calycina marina. Next base: position 16,790 of record MU254136.1, read on the forward strand.
AGCATATTACGCCGGCGGTTGCTGTCGTGTTGGTCGCGACTGCAAAGATATCGACTGTCCTGCGTCCTCGGAAACTACAATCATCTCTGCTGGCGTGACGATTGTCGTACCTGTGGGGAGCGCGGCCAAGGTGGCTACGCCAACAGGGGCTTGTGCGTCGGGTTGGAGTACGTGTGCCGCGAGCGTGGGTGGGAATTGTTGTCCCACGGGGTATGAGTGTGGGACAGCGAGTTGCTCGAGTGTTGGGGCGAGCGCGACAGACTTGGTGCAGAAAGGGAGTCCTGCGAAATCTGGGGGTGAGAGAGTTAGTATGGGATGGGTGCGTGTGATGCTGGTGGCGATGATGATGTTGTCTATTTGGTGATGTAGTAGCGGCATATGAAAATTCAAGAAGCTAGTACCTACTCCACTGTTGATGTTTTGACGTTTTGATAAAATGATAATTATCCCGAGAACTGGATTGCGCCGGGTTTGTGAATAATTTGTCATTGCTAGAACGGCTTCTAGGTACCTACCACCGAGAGTCTAGATATTCAACAACTGATAAGGAACAGTGATCTCGGAGTGAAAGGGAATTTTGAACTATCAAAACTAATTACCGACAACTTTGACTGTCTAATATGTTTGGACTGGGACTTGGACTCAAAATCCACTCAGCTCAGTCTTACCCAGACCCAGACACAGACTCAGACCACTCAGACTTTTCTAGGGGAAAGATCTGGACTTTCACAAGACTTTCCGGGCCATTTCAGATCTTCACCGTAGGTACAAATATCCACCCTGGGGCCATTGCTGTGGCCTTCGCTTAACATGTTATTGGATTTTCAATCTTCTTCAAACAACGAGTTATGGCATGATAGTTCTTACGTACATCTCGCTGCGGTATGCCCTTCTTCGCCTTACGCCAAAATTTCCCATCTCACATTTATCCTCCAGCCAGTTCTGAGTTCTGAGATACCAATCTGGCGCACATCAGTCTTAGTTTCACGTAGAACAAAGCGTAAGCGGCATCATAATTAGAACCAACAGACGCGTCTACTACGACATCCCTAGTTCTGCAGACTTTCAGGTTTGTGGAATAAAAACTATATTTCCGCGACAAATTACCAGTCGAATGCATCGGAACCATGAAGTCTTTCATATGGTTTCTGGCGCGAGATCCTCAAACCAATCACCTTCAGACAGATCACGAAGTCGCATATCTACCAATGACGCCAACATACCAACGAGAGTCCGGAGGCTACAAACTGTCTCGAGATGCGCCAGAGAAGATGCGACAATATCTTCGGTCCAGTCTATCCCCGGACCTCCACAGCCAGTTTCCCTAATTTAGATAGGCCGGTTTGATGGTTGATTTCTTGCCTAGGAGCGTGTACTTAGGATACGTCGCTTTTATGTGGTGGATCCATGGTATCCTCGGCAAGAGTGTAGAGAAATTTATAGAGACCACCAGTTAGTGGAGGACGACAGACCTGCTTGCGTTCTCACCTCGGACGGCGGTATCTATATCTTCCTCGAAGAGTTCAGTGACTCCCAGTCCCTCGCCGAAATTCCAGACGCGTGGTTCATGAACTGGCATCACTGGTTGATAGATGTTACTAATGACCTAGAACCAGCGTACATGCATCCGACAGAGGTCAGAAGACTTCAGAAGCAGAACCAATACCATGAGATCTGGCGTTTTAGAGATTAGCAGGATAGATTTGCAGATGTAACTGCCGGGGTTTCGCACATCTTCGACAAGGACCCAACCAATTTCACAGGCGAGGGCGTGGAGGTGATCTTGGGCTATCTGCCGTTTCGAGGTATCGAGATAGAACCGACCTGGGACATTCTGTCGTATGCGAATCTGTCTGCTACAATGACGGAAACCGCTTTACAGATCTTGAACGACGAAAGCACCAATTCTTTCCAATCGGCTCCGGCCAATCTACTTAAACTTCAGTCTCAGGTTCTGCGGTTTGCGGATTCGGTAGCTGTAAATCAAACTGTTAGCGGCACAGCGCTCCGACTGCTCGCAAAGGATATGGAGATGATGCGTTTGGAGCTTGGTGAAACTGTCTCCTTCTAATACCAATTGTTCAGATAGCTCGCGGAAGTCTTGGAGCAGATTCCAACTGCATCGGAATTGCTTTCCTGTCTCCCGGCATCAATTCTACCAATCGAAGTCAGAAATTTCTGCAGCAATGTCGCGACCGTCATATCCCTGGGCACTCCCAAAGTTAGAAGCCTGTTCAGTTATTTCGATACCAATGACGACGCAGACGGTTCGGCGCCAATTTTAGGCAGATCCCAGACGACATTCCAGTCTTATCTCTCCCAATTCTCTGATTACAAGTCTCCGAGCTTTGAGGCCGTTTGAAAGCACCTCAATATCCATCCAGAATTTTCGGGTTCTGCTAGTACCAATGGAGATTCGGTAGCAAATCCCCAGGATCACGAGTCTGATCTGAGCCTGCATGAGGATAGACGTACCAGACAAGCGTCAGCTCACAAGAACCCAAGCCTGAAACCCACGGGTAAGTGAATCCAGCAGACAATGGAATCGAGGCAAACCACACCAACATGATTCAAGCTAAGGATACAAACACTAGTGCATTCATTTCACCAATTCCACAATGGTTGCTCATCCGTTCACTGGCGGTCGGCTCCCCGCGGTGTTCTTGCTGCCGTGGGCAAGTAACACGCGCAAGTGCAGATAGGCAGAATGAAGGCTGATCTGAACGGTCTTAGTCTAGTGTCACATTTAAGACTCGGCACAGGCGCAACAGAACGGGCGCTTATAGTAACTACCAATTCAATAAATGATGACACCTACTGGGGTTATCCTGTAGCAAGGAAGTAAGGGTTCATGTGGTACGATACTAATGATTCGAAGCCTATTTCTTGGTCAGCTTTTGATGAGGAACTTTTGCAGGCAAAAGCGGAAGCAGACGTCGATGACGAAGAGACAGAATACGCCAGAATCTAGTCGGAAACGTGCAGTGGTGGCTGCTGGAAAGAAGACAGGCTCGAAGCGGTAACAGGTCATTGTCGGAAAGTAATTATAAGGGATAGATGTAACGTCCTGGGGTTCCCTTTGGTATTCGGGCTGGGAATACCCAACTGATCTTCTCGATAGAAATAACGTCGGGTTGGTATAGGAATGAAGAGGCAAGTACCAATCGGGCTAAATTACGTGGAAGCAGTTCCGTTACAATCTGGGTAAACTATGAGGTAAAGAAAGCTATGGTATTTACTAAGAGAGTTTCCTGTGCTAGCCCTGCTAACAGTCACGTGATATTAGCCACCCTCTCAATTCCCTGGTTCGCTTCCTCCTGTAGGTAACCAACCAGTAGTATATACAGAATGCTTTCCACCGGGCTCTAATGTAGCATTGCTATTGAGCCTAAGGCCCCTGGTAACGTGATTACTGAATCGTTGCAATAGACTCTTGGTTTAAGTGGAAGTAAGTGTATCTTAATTTCAAAGTAAGAATGAAAATCGTTTCAGTTTTTACTAACTCCTAGAACAAGGCAAACATTCATCTCGTTCTAGGTTCTAGATTTGTGTCGAATAAGGCTTGGCTATTATATTCTGGTTCTTGTGAGGCTTAAAAATCTTGGGTTATTATAACTCCAGAACACCCTTTCTCTCTAGTTTCGCCTTATTATAAGGTATAAGTTTGTATGAGGTATAAGTTTGGCACATATCACCTATCAGAAGTTGGTACTGTCTTTCTCGAGCCGCTTCTTATAATCAGTCTCGATTATTATAGAAAACAGTACCTGTTGTAATGACTACGACGACTATGATTTATCCTAGTCTACACTTTATGATGTCTGCGAATCGTACTCTTGAATCAAGTTCACCGAATTACCGCTAGCCAACTAGAACAGCAATCAAGATGCCGAGTGGGATATTTGACAAGAGGCCTGCCAGACCGGTATATATGTAGACCATGCTAGTACAACGTAATTTGCCAGTAAACCGTGGCTACAGCCTGGTTAACTGCGAGAAGTCGCAAGGTTTCTGTATTAATGGTATTCAAAATCTACTTCGCATTATTCGTTGCCTTATGGCTTCGAAGTTGAGATAGACGAGAACAGACCAACCACGGTATGTAGATGTACAACTCTGCTCCTCTACCCACTGACTAGATCATAATGCCCAAAATGTATTTGTGGATACTGAAGAAGAGGACTGGCAACTAAACGTGACTCTTTTTCCAGACCCCTCAACTCCCTCATCTACCATACCGAGATCTGTTACTGCTTAAACTTGCTCTGAGAGAAGCAAGAAAGACTGGTCAAATTTAACAACTTGTTAGACAACAGCCTATGTACAAGCTACGTGCAGTGATTCGTCTTGCTACCAATCTCGAAGCACACCAGGTATCCAACGAATATTGCCGCACGAAAACTTGTTGCCCGGATGGAATCAGATGTACTGTTTTTACAATTGACAGACTGAGTTAAAGGATCTCAAGGATGCTGCTGGAGAGTCCAGTGTTGAGGTTCTTTTGCATTGCTTCATTTAAGAGTGGATCCCCAGATGGTTGGTCTGCCGGGATCCGTCAGCAACCCGCAAGAGCCTGAGCTGAATTTCGAAAGCTTTAAGGTGTAACGTGTTGAGATATGGACTGGATAGATCCATGAGTGAACATGCATACATTGGTAATCAATCCTTTCTTGGATTTGGTGAATTAGGTAGCAAGGGGGAGGTCACGGCATTTGAACACCAGGATGTGCTACAGACTCTGAGACAATAGGACCGCTAGAGAGGAACTCTTGAATAGGAAGAATATGTGGATTGTAAAGGGTCAGGCCCTTGGGAGCTCGAGGCTGTGCCTCGGCTATTGGGAAAGGGGCTCGCAGGCGAGTCAGGAGGGTTGGGAATGAGATCCTGTACCAAGGCTCGAGGAGGTTGCCTTGGCTATTCGGAAAGGGGTTCGTAGGTAAGCTAGATGCTAGCCCAGATTACACTATATATAGATGAAGGCCCCGATCCTCTCGAGCTCGGTATCGAGTTCGATAACAGTTATTCTACGACTGCACTTTGACTTATTCGAGTGATTCAGCCCGTCACAAGGATTGCTAAGAATTTCGACGATGGGGGCTCGTTGTGTTACCACATCGATTTCATACTCCTCGATCAGACGGAGAGAACTCTCCTTTTCAAGGCGCACGTACCCAGCTCGCCAGTACAATCACATCTCCAGATGTGGTAATTTAAAGCGTTACCAGGACTTCGACGACGCATGTTACAGCTGGCATACCGGCTGATACTGTCGAAGGTTCAAGTGTCAAAGAGAGAGTAGAAGTCAATCAATTGTATTTGGACCAGTAGCTACGCTACGAATCGAGAAGGAAAGATAAAGGAAAGGCAAAAGAGAGCTCAGGACGGAGCTTTGACGTAAGGTCATGTCCGTCTCGCTAAGGTGCGCTAGTCTCACCAGCCCGTGTTCCCGTGATCTGGCGAATGTCCGTTACGGGTCGTAACAATGCACCAGAGCAGTTTGATGACTTCTTGATTTCTACATTGCAAATCGTTTAAGGCACGACAGAAGAAGTCATTTCTGTGCAGAAGAGATAATCTGAAGTCGGCAACTATTACCACACACACAGCACTTTATTGATCGATGTCAAGCGGAACCTGGCCACGGAAAAACAGGACGAATTGGTTGCCACTTGTGAAATACTCCGAAATATCAATCGGGGATTTGGAAGCAGAGAACAACATGCCAATTGACGAAGTGGAGAAGGCTAACACCAATGAGAATGATGAAAACACCCAGGCGGACGAGGAGGCACAAGTAACCAAGCATCAAAGCACCAATTCGAATGCGGAGGTGACCGTAGTACCAAGCCCGAGAATGAAGAATTGGATCGGAAGTACCAGGGACTTCTCGCTACTTCAAAGAAGTACCGGGCTATTATCGAGAATAGAAAAGCAACTGCACGGAAAGCCCATAGAAATTGCCAATTTGAGATAATTCGCCTATAAGCAGAATTAGACAGCAAATTCTTGACTTCATCCAAGATCAGGATCTTCTGAAGCTAGCAGTACGGCCGAACAGTCAGGAAGAAGTGGCGTTTCATAAGGCAAAGGCAGGCACCTATCGCCAATCCAAAAGTATACTCCCGTCAAGATGTATATACAAGCTGTCGTCGTAGCTGAAGCAGGGAAAGATTGACTGATGACCGGATCTCCTGTGGCTATCCACAATGGTGAAATTGCACCGGGAACTGCCAAAGTAGGAGCAGTCGAGGCAAGCTATCGAGATCAAATAGCCAGCATAGAGACGAAGCTGCCTCAGCTGCTGATCAACAAAGATCATAGATAAATGAAATGAGACGAGAAGTGGAGATACCGACCAGAAAACATGATACCCTCTACACATCTGCGGCCAATGCGATCAAGACGTTGATTAGAATTACACTGTTGCCTGAGCTCCACGACAGCCGTCTCTTCAAACCCTGCCAGAACTGCTTCTCGCACCTACCGGTCGGTATGAGACAAGTGGTTGTAAACACCGCGATCAACTGCCAATTCTGGACATTGTCGTAGTTGTCAGTGGTAGCAGATACCTCTCGACACGATACGATTTGTCCCCTCCAAGACTACTCGCGCTCATCTTGATGGTTCGTATTCACCGTGGAGAATACAGTACCTGTTATATTTCATGGGGTGTCAGCGAATAGCAGCCTGGGCTATCGGCCAGGTCCGGCTGTGCGGTCTGCTCCAAAGCCACTGCATCCTGAACAGCCCAGATATGCTGGCAAGCCTACATGTATACAAACAGATAGAAGAGTACGAGTTACTCTTCTTAACAATAGTAATTAAGTTACTTTCTACTCAAATTCTAACAGGAACAAATAATCTCTAGAACATTCGGTGGATTCTTCATGTAGATAAATAGCGAGGGAATCTGCAGTATGCTGATTCCTATGCACTTCTTAATTGAATTTTAGAAACCACACCTTTTGAGCTATTCGAGGTTTGGCCTCTCACAGATAGGAGGCTATCAAATATAGTTCGATAGCTGCATTAACGTGGTCCACTTAGTATATAGGTAGCCGGCAGCCACTTAGTTATCCTTTATCCGTATTCTTAATTATACAATTCAAGCTCTTCTCAACAGACAAGACCAAAACCGAGAACATAACGTAATTCTGTACGCAGTTCTTGGTGACCCGCCATATTGATGCCCCTTTTCAGACAACGATCTTGACCAATATAAGAAAGAACCGGCTTTCTGCGCGACTGAACAATGGCGGTGGTTCAGTATAAGCCATCGATGGTATTGTCGAAGTCCTTATGCCACATGATGGACCTGGTGTATACCAGTTCTTTCAATAGAAACTAGGGTATACATGGTTCCGACTTTCCATGATCCCATGACTGACACGGTCAGTAACGATAGTTTGAATGAGCTCCCAACCGAGATTATACTTGCTAAACATCCGACATATAGCTTCATGATCTGATGCTGCAACCACCTCGACACGCTTACGAGATCTTTCATAGTCAAGCATGCAGCGCCCGGATTTGAGGACGTCTTATGGTATTCGATTGTAGGAAGGAAAAAAATCCTTTGTGTTCGATTTGGAAGATTTGGAATTGTCTTGGTCCCTTCGATGTCTTCAATCACAAAATAGTTGGGATCTGTATGCATCGTTGTCAGAGTTTGAGAATCTCATGGCCTCTCTGTTGAGAGCTGATCGTATGTTGGACGATGTGAAGCGGACCAGGTCAGCTTGATGCAATTGTGCCGGATATTCTGAGACAATATGAAGGCACCTGACTTGAGCAGCAACGAAAATATACATCAGAATCTACACAGATACAAAGCTGCTACCCATTCATTGCTCGTGGCGTCTCGCGATTTGAAGAGAGTGGGGCTTGTATCACATTCGTCAAGAATACCTGTTGCATCTCGCTGACGGGTACAGATTACGAAGGCAACAGAAAGGCCAAATTTTCTCACTATGCCACGAATGTGCTTCGGGAATTATTGAATAACCAGTCTACGGTAGCTCGTCGTACTATTTAACGCCCTGAAATGTCGAGAAATTATATAACATCCATCTTCCAACTTGGTTCATGGCCAAGGTACATCCAGACGCACCAAGACTCTATGCTAATCGTCTTCTCAATCTTTCCTTCCTTGTATTAGCTGACTTGATTTCTTGAATCAGCTGAGAATCTACATTACATCGATCATTTGTATTGTCGATGTAGCAGCTCGATATGGATGTTGATGTCAAATACCAAGCAGGTGGAACAGTCGATATAGCCACTTTGAGATGGCCCAATCCGGGATAGGCAGTCCTCCGATGTATCACTTTCTCCATGGGTTCGGTATGGCGACTACAGGATGGTACCTAAGCGTGGTAAAAGCTGAAACTCCATGAGCATGCGTAACTTGTCAAGATCTCCCTCTTCATTTGCATTTAGACTGTATTGACTAATGGCGTCTCCCCCTTCTCTTTCTGCTGCTTCTGCTCTCCTTTTTATTCTTCTCCTTCTTCGTCTTGTGTTCAACGGGGAATCCAATGAGATAACTATGCGCGGTAAGGATGGACTGAATGTTTCCGGGCTGGGTCCCCAAGTTCTTCGCTATCTTTTTATAATCTTGAGAATCATAGCATGCGAATGGTGACTTATACGAGAGCAGTTGATCGTTGGAGAGTGTGAGAATTGGTGCCAGGCCGTTGGTGTTGGCACCAGTATAGAAATAACTAGGTAGCTCCCGATCCTGACGTAGACCACTGATAAACGATGATACTGTGTTCGATAGGTTCTTCACAGGCTCAGAAACTACCAGTTTTAGGAGAAGGGCGATGATGTCTGATGATTTTGGGATACCCTTGGCGACTTCTATTAGCCATTTGGCCAGTTGGTGCTGGAATAATATATTTGCACCTAGATTCAGGTTAGTATCCTTCATTACGCTAACAAGCTCTTCAATTCTGTCATCTCCAGCGGTAAGAGCTATATGTTGGTCGATCTAAGCCCTCTACTCTAGCAGGCTTGCTGCTGTAGAGTTGAAATTTGTAGTAGTCTCGTGAAGGTTTTGCAACAATTTTCCCGTGACCTTCTACGAGAGTTGAGCGTTGGATAGCAGGTTGCAGAGTAATGTGACCGCCTTGTGATTAGTGCTTTGCGGTGGAGGACGGGTGCTGATTCTGGTATTATCGTACTACCAGATATCAAAATTGTCTTGGCAGCTTCAAAAGCTCACTTCACCGAGATATATCCCCCTCAACGAAGTTATCCTCATGTCGTTGATAGTTCGTAGTTGCAGATCGTTATTGGAAAAAAAAGTATGCATCAATTTTGTATTCGCTGTACTGAGAGTGGACTCGATCGTGGAGGTAGCAAGATATGAATCCAAGTCCAAGCAGTATTCACGATCTTCATTCGCACGAAAGTCCTCCTTCTCGTCCTGCTCCTTACTTCTCTTTCGCTATTCTCCTCCTCGCCATCCTCCTCCTCTTCCTCACCGACTGTCATCTGGGATAGTCCAGCATCAAATGCGGTCCAAGAGATCGCCTTTTCATCATCATCTTGGTACCACATGAGACCTTGTTCTCTGGCTTCTTTCATGTCCCAGAGTTCTTCACTATTGATCTTAGCTAGGTTGGCGTCTTTCAGCTGATCAACAGCCTTCTGGTTAGAGCCTTCGGTTTTGAAGCGGGTTGCAGATGGTATGCCGAGTCGCTTTGGACAAGTCCTGGCTTTGCTCATCTGGTCCTTGTCAGTCTCATTTCCATTGGCGTCCAGCTTATCCCCATTTCAGGACCATTCAACAGCCCCATCTGACTGATGCAATTGTTGCAACCACTCGTATTTAATGTCGTAAGGATGTAAATAGAACTGGTACCCGTCAGTATGGCTACTTGATGCCATGGGAGGTACTTGAACCTCAACGCGTGACCTGTTATCTGTCACGACCTTACTCGCGCTAACATTGGGGCCACTTTTCTTTACGCCCTTCAGTGTAGCCAGTAGTGTAACCGTAAAAGTATTACTGCAGTAAATTACCGTACGGTACGGTATCGCACCGTACGGTCAGCCGTAAAAGTACAGA
>MU254137.1:0-26825 GCA_019669825.1 Calycina marina
CCTATGTCACACTTGGCAATGCGCACAAGCTCAGGCTTCTCAACTGGCCAAAAGGAGGACTGCTAGATGTGGTTTTCGCTGTTCAATTTCAAAAAAATTGTTCTCGCTGTTTGTGATGTTTTGGCTAGTATAGGAAAGAAGAGGCAAGTATCAATCGACTTGAATCACGTGGAAGCGATTCCGTTATAAGCTGGGTAAACTGTGAGGTAAAAAACGCTATGGTAATTTGAGCACGAAGATAAAAATAGGAAAGGGAGATACGAATGTGCTTTTGTCAAAAATTTCATCTCTCAGAAAAGCCGTTCAGAGAGGCAGGCGCATGGAGAGCAACACCAAGGCAAACTGGTGGAAGGATTATAAGAAAATAATATGTTTACATACGAAAAGCATATCAATCCTGGAATACAAGCATTTGCCAATATTCTACGCTAACAGGGACAGCGATAGGATACCTGTAAAATACAAGAAAGGCCGCCTCGCGAAGTTTCCAAATTCCACATCGCTGCTTGGTGTCACGATCCAGACCACGTGACCAGGGACCTCAAGCTCAATGATGAAAATCATAGTAGAACCTTGGGAAGAGCATCTCTTGTATACTACTGGTCGCTTACCTACGAGAGGGAGCGAGCCAGGGAACTACCCGATGGCTTTATCACGTGATGGACCTCGATGGGCCTGCAAACGGTCCTGAGAAACCAGTTGGAATCTCCTAGTATATAGTCTTTGTAGTTTACATAGCTTGAGTATCGTGCTCAGATTCATATAGTCTTGTTTGCCTTACAGTTTGCAACACTTGTAACGGAATCACTTCCACGTGATTCACTTCGATTGATACTTACCTCTTCATTCCGTTTGGAACATCAGCAAGCAAAGGGTTTAGAAGGAGAGTTATCTATTCAGACGAGGAGGTGAAGGCTGCTTTGCAAGAGGAATGGGACAAGATTACTCTTGAAATACTTATAGCAGTGACATCAAAACTACCAAATAGATATCACGAGTGTTTTGTAACAAAAGGAGGCCCACAAAAGAGTAGTTTGTGGTAATAACATGCAATAATATTCAGTTTGTTTACTTTTCAATTATTGGTGTCTTGTCACGTGTGCGCAATTTAACCTGTCACACCCTGGTGGCTTGTTTTCAACTGACGCTGATCGTGTGTTGGCTCTGTGTGCGCTATGTTTACGGTGTCAAAATGATTGTGATATCGTCTTGCAAAGTATTTGGTTCATCTGATCCTGAAATGATCATTTCCAGTTCAGTCCTGAAAAGCTCAAAGACCCTTCAACATTCATAAAAGCTCTACCTAGCTCTCTAAATGTTAGTAGTGTGTTGAAAATATAGGTAACTCGACATTTGCTTGCCCTAATTTCACATTTGCTAATGCCAAGCTGGACGCAACCAGGAATTCGTTCAATGAGGAATGCTATGATATGGTGGCTGATAAAATGAGCTCCCGCTATAATACTGGAAAAATTGACTTCCCTATTTTGAGATGGTATCAACATATTGAGATCTATCTGATTGCTCAGTCGATCGAGTTGTCACCCAACTCTTGGCGGCTTACAGTAGCTACGAATATACATGAGGAAGATATCGCGAATATCGATTTAATAGCAACATCTCATGATCTGGTTGATACGTATCCTTGTTAAATTGCCCTCTCTCGACAGAGGTACGACCAACCTCACTTCCCCACCCGAAGTCTCTCGCATTTTCAAGTACAGCCGATACACTTCAACCTCACTACTATACAAGACCTCACCTATAGCCACGGCGGAACTGAAGGGTCTGTTTCACCCGTTGCGATACTCCGGCCTGGACTATCTGTACTCGACTACAACCTTTGTCTCGGCGATTCAGCTACATTGCATTCAGGCAGAAATCCGACTTCAAACCCGAGGCGCTGAAGGATGAGGATAAGAGGATGATACATTGGCATCCGAGACCACATGAACGTGTATGCAAGGAACTCGTTGCCCTGGAGTTGAATTAAGAGGCATCCTTAGTCACGCCCTGTGTACTTCGGTACTAGGCTACAGCTCTGCTTCTCATACCAGCTTGGTTTTCTATATTTTTTCCTACGAGAAAGCACCATTAAAGCTAGAGTTTGGCTAGTTGGCAGTATATGAACGGGTTAATATCTGTACTCAAGTGCGAGCATTTGACAGCTTTAATTTATTGCTGAATTCGACTTTCTTCAAGAAAAATATGGTCTGAATTCGCAGAATCATCGCATCTACTATAGTGAGCTTAATATTGCAGTAGTTTTTATTGAGAGATCAAATAAGTTAGAGTAGATGTATCTTCTTGCATAGAAGATGGACTCGATTTGTTTACAGATTACTGTATCCGGCTAGTACCGAAGCAAGCAAGGCTGTAAAATATTGAGAGAATGTGTAGAAACAACAACTTCGAAACGACCGTCGAATGTTCAAGCTGTTCTGCGACAATTTATACCTCTAATATATCAATTATGCTTACCCGCCAAATTGCCAGAACTTCAAGGATTTGCTGCCGTCGTTGTTATGCCACAGATACCAGCACGACACCTCCCATGCTGCTGAAGATCAAGTACACACACTGCTTACCTCTGGAGTGCCATCGCTGATTTCCCCTGCAGAAACGACATGAAGACTGCGATGCGCAATAGAGACTCAGACCGGCTCTCCGTTCTGAAAGGCATAATAGCGCAAACACTTAATGCAAGCAAAACTTCAAGTCCGATCACCACCGACATGCAGGTGCTCGCGCTACTCAAGAAGAATACTAGTGCGAGTCGAGCTGCCAGTGAGCAGGCTAAGGGGGCTGGGAGACAAGATCTGGCGGACAAGGAGGAGTGTCAATTGAAAGTGATGGAGGAATACATAAACGATGTGGAAGTGATGGGAGAAGATGACATCAGGTCGGCGATTCAGGGTGTGGTAGATGCGATAAAATCTAGTGCGATACAAGTAAGAGAAGGGGATGTGCTAAAGAAGGTATTTTCGCCAGAGGTCCTAGGAGGGAAGCCGGTGGAGAAGAAGGCTGTTGCGAAAATGGTGAAGCAGATACTGGCAGAGTCATAGATTGAGGGACCTGCGATATTTCATGTTGAACGAGTGCTTCATCCGTTCATAGTGTATATATCTGTATATTAGTGGATGGGGATGGGCAGTCCAGCATCCCGAGGTTCATCACATCCACTGGGAGCAACTCAAGTCCAGGGTATTCACTCTACCTAGGTATCCAGCTCCAAGTCTTCACCGCGAATACCCCCCCAAAAAATTCCTACAATTCAATTATGATGGTAACTCAATTCTGGCATCTCGATACTTTGGACAGCCTTGCCACAGCCTCGCCAGGCTTCTAGCTCCATGCCAGGTTCTTGCTTCGTGCCAGATTACTTTGTACGCCCGTTCGAAGTACCACCTCGTTTACTCGCAATACCACGAAGCACGAGAAGCTTTGCAAACCGTAATGAAGGATACTAGGTGACCAAAGGAAACGCAAACATGCTCAAAAGCAGGCCTCCTACCTCAGGATATGCCCGGATTGCCCAGGCAGAGGAATCGGATTCTGAGGATGAGATACAAACCAGTTACCATGACGCATCAGCCCCTCAATATGTGTCTATTACACAGCCTCGACCACGCGGAGGAATGAGCTCGGAGAGTGAGGCAGCTGCCAAAAGGTCACGGAAATCTAAGAGAATCAGACGGAGCTCGTCCAGCGTAGACATTGATGCTATCAATGCGAGACTACAGAGGTGGGCGGATGAGATTGCGTCAAAATTCAAGATCAACAAAGTGAAGGGCAAGACGGAGCAAGAGGAGAGGCTGGAGATACACCATTCTGTTTTCCAAGCACCCGATGGAATTGCCCCTATTACTGCGGAAGCTCTGGCTTCTGATCCAAACCTTGAAGCAATGACCAAAGTGGAGTTTGAAGCAGTCGTTGAGAGCGTGCGGGTAGCTATTGAGCAAGGAATGCACCCGAAGATGATCACACAGGGAAGTTCGGGCAGCTACTTCGCCAGGAACACAGAAGGGAAGGTGGTAGGAGTGTTTAAACCGAAGGACGAGGAACCGTACGCTGCCGGAAACCCGAAATGGAACAAATGGATACATCGGAATCTCTTTCCATGCTTCTTTGGACGAGCCTGCCTCATTCCCAACCTCAGCTATGTATCAGAAGCGGCCGCATATACGTTGGACTGCAGGTTACGTACAAATCTTGTACCCTATACCGACATTGTGCACCTCTCGTCCAAGTCATTCCACTACGATTTCTGGTCAAGGAGGAATTTTTACAGAAAGAAGAAAGCGTTCCCAGCCAAGGTTGGCAGTTTCCAGGTGTTCTTGAAGGGCTTTAAGGATGCCAATATCTTTCTGCGAGAACATCCCTGGCCGGATCGCAGTGGACCATATACACCTAGCGACTCGAACAGGAAATCGAAAGGATGGAAAAATACTTGCAGACCAGGCGCGCAGGATGATGAAGATGATGAAGAAAGATCAACGTTCCTCCCATCAGGACAGCATTCTCCCAACAAGCATTTTGTTTGGACAGATGCATTACAACAATCATTTAGGAAGGAACTCGAAAAGCTGGTCATTCTAGACTACATCATGCGCAATACTGACAGAGGATTAGATAACTGGATGATAAAAGTTGACTGGGAGAACCAAGGTGTATCTATTGTCTCGGAACCGCCCAAAATGAATGGTAAGTATAACGAGTCTTCTGCTCCTCCTGCATCGACCTCGGACGGAGCAGAATCGCAGCCATATCGGCTTCAACAACCAATGAAAGCGTCTAGCCGATCCAACACAGCTTCCAATGCCCGCACGCCATTAATGTCCATAGGGGCTATTGATAACAGCCTTTCATGGCCCTGGAAGCACCCTGATGCTTGGAGAAGCTTTCCATTCGGATGGCTGTTTTTACCAGTATCGCTCATCGGGCAGCCATTCTCTCAAAAGACGAGAGACCACTTCTTACCACTTCTGACTTCAAAACAATGGTGGAGCGAAACTCAGTTGGAATTGCGGAAAGTGTTCAGTCAGGATGACGACTTCCAGGAGAGAATGTTTGCTCGACAGATTGCAGTAATGAAAGGTCAGGCGTGGAATGTAGTTGAAACCTTGAAGACAATGGACCATGGCCCACTGGAGTTGACTAGGCGAGCGCGCGTCTGCGTCTGGGACGATTTGGTGGATATTCCCATCGCAACACCCATGAGAGTGCCTTCCGAAGAGATGCGCCGGAGGAGCGAGATGGGCACTCACAGCGATATTGACGAAGAGATGGACATCAGTGTAGCGAATTCTTCAGCCCCACAGCCTGATCTGCTGAGTATGGCCAGTCCCGCTGCAGATCTGCCCAATCCCAATCGCTTTGAGCTTGGAAGTGGGAGAGCTAGCGAGGATACGCCATCGTTGTCACCAACGGTGAGCACGCATGGCAGTATGGGTTTTGATGGTAGTGGCAAGACGGGACAGGTCAAGTTCAACGTACGGCCTTCAAACGGTCACGCGCGAGGCCGAATGAGCTACGATGAGCCTTCTCGGTCACAGAATTTCATGCAGCCTAGGCGCTTCTCATTGACATCACGGGGACGTGGAGGCATCTTTTACGATGGAGAAGACCTCGAAGGTGATCTCGGGTATGCAGCAGCAGAAGGTATGGAAGGGAACCGGCGGAAGGTGATTGTCGAGAGACTAGAGACAGTCAAGAGCAAGAATCCTGTGTTTACATGGTGCTAGAGAGCATTGTAAGATTGGACACCTCTAGGTGTATCAAAAGGGGGTCCCGGACATTGGCGTTGGGAGAATAGAAGGAGAGATTGTACAGGACTGCTGGGCAAAGACTAGACGTTGGTGCCGTATAGATACGATTGGAGCGGGATACTAGAGCGTTGTTTTGATAGTTTGCGGTATACCAGAAATGCATGATCTCGATGCTCCTGCTGTTTCTATGCCTCGATGTCCTCTGCTTTGCTTGACCCTATTGTTTGCCATGCAATATCCGAGAATAGCTCTCTGACACAATGCCTATTTGTCCTACTTCTCTAACCCCCGCCTACCACCTCCATCTCCAAAGATTTTGCATCATTTTCCTGTGTTGGCAGGGATATGATGCTAAATCCAGTTTGTGATTTGCGAGCTGCTGGGGCCGGCGTCATGATGCCGAAGCACGGCTCTTTGGGATGGCTGATTAAGAATAGAATTTCTGATAAAGTTTCACACTAAGAACTAGAAGACTTCCAACAGAACTCACCGCAATCGGAAATAAAACCTCCTAACTAACCTGCGCTGGCGTCTCCGTGCCTCATGTTGTTATTCTGAAGAATTCACACTCTGCGGTATTTATTAGAAACCAATAGTTAGATGAATCCCTGCCTTCACTACAACTTGAGATCTGAGCCTCGTGCCTGCCTACCCACATCGCGTCACTCTCGAGTTTGATTTTAAACTTCACTAATCAATTCCCCATGCTGGACCTGCATATAAACGAACGGCTCACTTCTGCGACATTCAAAAGCGATCGCATACGGCACTGAATTTATACTAGGTATCATGGAAGGCAATATGGATCGGTACGCCAACAACGGCATCTTGCCTCAACCAAACCCAACAAACACAAACACGATGCCTCGATACGATCCGAATGCCATCTTGAACCCGCGGGGTATTCAGGTAGCATATCGTGGCCAGGAACAACAGATGCGGCAACAGCAGAGACCCCAAGCCTATGGCGGCCAAGTCCAAGCTCCAGTCTCTTTCCAGTTCGACAGTCCTCAGCCTTCGTACAACAGCCGCCCAGAACCTCCCAGGATGCAGTACCCTGACGATCCGGGGATGGCAAGCATGTTGGAGCGCATGCACGGGGTGATTGACAGAAGCCAGGTTCAGCCTCCTAAGCGGCAGAAGGTGTATGATGACCGGAACGGGGGGGCTAGAAGTGTTGGACAAATGTCGAATGGATTTGGCGTTGTGGGAAACTACATGAGGGAACAGCGGGAGGCAGGAGCACGGGAAGGGGGCAGATCTACGGTGGTCAACCTCGATGGAGAGAGCGACGAGGTCATTATTATTGATGCCCCGGATGACGAGGAAGTCTGCTACGGTCGGATTCAAGGAGCTTCTGTCCGAGCACACCAGGTTCCGAAGCACAAGGACGGTCAGCGCGCGCTCTCCGATAACGTATGGCCAGCCGTCAAAATCATTCTACGAAGACGAGAGGAGGATCGGAAGACCACTATAATTCACGCTGTGGACAGTACACGAGGCATTATCGGATGTGTGGACGTTCATACCTCGCTTGGCCTTGCGTCCGTTCTTGACTCCAAGTGTAGAGTTCGTACAGTAGCTCGGATCAACTCCCGGCCTAAGAAGTTTGGCGACCTACCACCTGGTACGGAAACATCTAGCAAATACGATTTGGATCTAAACCTTTACGGTCCGAAGAAGTACGCTTTGCAGGTCGGAAAATTTCTCTCCCAAAAGCAGATATGGCTGCGTCCTCCGCAGACCGTTGAGGCTGGTGTACAATATTACAACCCTCAAGATATCGTACGACCTTCTTTACAAGCTCAACGAGCCCCTGGGTATTCGTACTCGAGCGGTGCATCCAACTCACGTACAACAGAGGATATTAGAAATGAGGTCCTTAACATGTTTGACACACTCGTCAAGTCAGAGAATCTCGCAGAAATGGACCCAGATCCTCGTATCCTTACGGAGTTGTTAAAACACCAGAAACAGGGCTTGTACTTCATGACCGATAAGGAAACAGCTCACGCTTACACGACCGATGAGAAGCAGAAGACCTCGCTTTGGAAGCTAGAGATGAGTGCTAAGGGAGAGAGGTTGTTCCGAAACATCATTACCGACCAGGTAGTACAGCAGGAGCCTCCACAGGTCTTAGGGGGTATTCTGGCAGACATGATGGGCTTGGGAAAAACCCTAAGTATCTTGTCTCTCGTTGTACAAACGCTCGGTGACTCGGCCAAATTTGCTACGCTACCGCCCCGTCCGCAGCAATTCCCAGAGCAGCGGCAAAGCAAAGGAAAGAAGGCAATTCCTCTTTGTGCACCAACTCGTCTAGTTGTAAATGCCAAGTCTACACTTCTGGTAGCGCCTTTGAGTACGATCGCAAATTGGGAGGAGCAGATCAAGCAACACATCTCGCCTGGGACGTTAAAGGTGCACATTTATCACGGTTCAAGCCGATGCAGAGATATTTCGAAGCTAATTGAGTACGACGTTATTATTACGACCTACGGATCGGTGGCCAGTGAATTTATAGCTCGAAGCAAGAAGAAGGATGGGAAGTATCCTCTCGAGGAGATCAACTGGTTCCGAGTGGTTCTTGACGAGGCACATATGATCCGGGAGACTAGTACTCAACAATCGAAGGCTATTTGTCGACTTTCTGCGCAGCGAAGATGGGCTGTCACAGGTACACCAGTCCAGAATCGACTCGATGATCTAGGAGCTCTAATGGCCTTCCTTCGAATCAAGCCCTTCGACGAGAAGAGTGGATTTGCTCAGTACGTTCTGGCACCTTTCAAGAATTGTGATACGGAAATCTTGCCAAAGCTGCGTTTGCTCGTTGACAGTATCACCTTGCGTCGCTTGAAGGATAGAATCGATTTACCTCCTCGTTTTGACAAGCTTGTTAAGCTTAGGTTCAATGCCGAAGAGCAGAAGATTTATGATGTCTTTGCGAAGAATGCTCAGGATCGAGTCAAAGTCATCACAGGTCAGCGAGAAAAGACCTTGGGAGGCAAATCTTACGTACACATCTTGCAGTCGATTCTGCGGCTACGGCTCGTCTGTGCTCATGGTCGAGATCTCTTGAACGATGAAGACCTGAAGGTCATGAGCGGATTGAGCAAGGACTTGGCTATCGAACTCGACGACGACGATGAGAACGCCGGTGCTCTATCTGCTAAGCAGGCATACGATATGTTCAACTTGATGAAGGAGACTAATGCCGATGTTTGCATCATTTGTAGTCGCAAGATCGGTTCAAGCGATACCGCAGAAGCTGAAGGTGATGAGATCATTGGCCAAATGACTAGCTGTTACCACGTCTTGTGTAACGGCTGCTCCCCAAAGTGGTCCTCGGACTTACGTGAGTTAGCAAGTGGACGATCCGCAGTTGACTGTCCGATTTGCCAGCAAAGTGACAATATTTCCCTTTTCCCGCTACGACAAGAAGGTGTTGAGGATGAGGAAGAGTCGAAGATAAAGGGAAAGGATGGTAAGCGGAAGGAGATCAAGAACTATAGCGGTCCACACACAAAGACGAAAGCACTGATTAACGACTTACTTGCCTCGGAGATGGAGTCTGAATTGAATTCACACGATCGTCCAATCAAGTCTGTTGTGTTCTCTGGTTGGACTTCGCACCTCGATCTTATCGAACGCGCTCTTGCAGCCAACAGGCTTAAATTTGTTCGGCTCGATGGCCGTATGTCGCGACCTGCTCGCTCTGCAGCGATTGAAGCCTTCCGAACAGACGCATCCATTCACGTCATCATCGTGTCGATTGGTGCTGGTGGGTTGGGCCTCAACCTTACAACCGCGAATAAGATCTATGTTATGGAGCCGCAGTACAATCCACAGCAAGAGGCGCAGGCAGTCGATCGTGTACACCGTCTGGGCCAGAAGCGACCCGTTGAGACAGTACGCTACATTATGGAGGACAGTTTCGAGGAGAAGATGCTAGAGTTACAGGAAAAGAAGAAGATTTTGGCGCAGTTGAGTATGGATGGTGATGGAAAGCGAATGGATAAAGCTGAGGCAGCGAAGAAGAGATTGGAGGACTTGAGAAGTCTCTTCAAGTGATCTTCTGGCCTCCTTAGCTTCTTGCACTTATTTTGGGGAAAAGTTCTTTCGAGTACATTATAGTGTGGCTACGACATGAAATATCGGCAGCATGCGTAGGTGTTCAGGTGTCTCGTCTCTCGCATATTTGAAAGAGGGGGCGGGGGGGTCAACGCATATCTAGAGGCATGCATCAAGAGTATCATATGGGTGGCTCTTCATTGAGGGCGTTTGTGGAAGGATTCTTATTTCATGGACATCTGGTTGGCGCCTAGATGACCTATGGGTGTTTTGGAGGCATATGATTGACGACCGAGATAGTAGTGGTGGTAATCGAACTAATTATCTTGAGGCCTTGCTTTGCGTGCGGTGTGATCGACGGTTTGTGGCACGAGTCGTCAATTGAAGCCTGGTTTTGAGACATTCCTCTGAGGTGCATGGGTGATCTTGTGATGATCCTTCAAGAGTTATATTCATAGCAGTTCATCCCACTGTGCGCTCAACTGCTCTTTCTTCTTTGAATATCGTATATGGTGCCTGCCGGAGTAAGCGCTTTACGAGTCTATGGAATACCTGTATACCTACAAAGTTTTGGCACAGCACATCTTATGGATGCCAGGCTACTCAAGTGGGCCGTTATCGCGAAGAAATTTTGTTGAGGATATGTAGTGAAGTTCTGAAGCTGACCACTGTGAAGATGCGTAATGGAAAGCAGCGTAAAGGTCTGAACGCATGGAGAATTTGTGGGACAGAGAGGTCACAAGGACGGGCTGGCAGATGCTAGCATACAATGCTATGATCCGCGAATTTTCGTAATATTTACCACAGAAGAGCAGAAGGTATCTACTTTTGCAGACTACCGCTGGTGAGATACATTGCAACTTCCCCACTGACGTATTGGGTGGGGGAAAGCATAGCTAAGATACGTAAGCCACAGGTAAGTCCCGAAGATTTCCTTCGACCTCCGCTGAATAACGCAGAGAAGACATGTTGCCAGCATTGAGTTGATTGAAATTGCAACGTGCGTACCAGTTTCATTTGTGGATCAAACTCTGGTGTTTTCAAGCTGTTTTGTATGTACTACTTAGAGTGTATTGAGAATTATACGAGAATTGCGCCAGGCTGTGGTGTGGTGATACAATTTTTTTGAGGAAGTAGACATTTGGCCCCTACAAAAAGTGAGTTTATAATTCATAATCTGGATATCCCATTACCAATCGGTATTAGGAGCCCTCGTAGCTCAATGGTAGAGCGCGTCACTAGTAATGACGAGGTTGCCGGTTCGATTCCGTCCGAGGGCATTGGAGACTGCAACAACTGATATCTTTTTGCCATTGATGATTGTATGTACGCATGTCCTTATTCATCCTCATTCGTGCAAAGTAAAGATTCAAGCAGTCAGTGTGTATGAGGAACGCTATTTCGTGCTCTCGCAAGTGATATTTCTTTTATTTGCACAATGCTGCATGCAACACCTCAGTGGGCAGCGTTTCACTCGCTTAATTTTGTTGAATTGCTCCTGAAAGGCTATTGACCAAAGCGTGCTGCCCTGAGGTGATGCTTTCTTTAGCTTTCCGATTGAACGCTTTTCATACACACTTTGTTTCATTCTCAAAGACGCGGCATACTAGTCAGCCGAGAGTGTGCTAAGCTTACTTTTTGCAACTTGTGCTCGATGAACTGTGGATCATCGACCGCGATGTGATAAGATATACACGTATAGGTGGATGTGGTCTTTTGGATATGGTAGTTGCGCGCTGGTTAGAGGTTTGTTTCTTCCCAGTCGAAGATTGGTGGATGTTCCGACGATGAAGACAGGCGTCTCGATCTGGCCTGGAGATGGCTGGATGCAATGAAATTGTTGACATCAACACACTTAGTTATGTAAACCAAAACGCTGCACTCACTATAACGTAGTAAACTTAAAGCCCATTACACACAGTGTACCAAGCCCATCTTGACCAGTCCTCCAGCCTCTGTACATCTAGCTGACAACGGAAATGCGCTCCCCCATCCGAATCTACCAACAGAATCGCTCATCGTCGTATGCGCTGGATGAAAGGTCGGCTTACGGCACATGTTGATGGCCAGATAAGTGAGCATATCCAAGGGAGCCTGGTACTGACTACCATTTGCAAACTTCTGCAGCTCTGGCTGGTGTCTGAAGCAAGGCCATGTTTGACCCAACGAGTCAAGCGCCCCTTTCTGCAAAATATCATCGTCAGTGTCGGATTTCTATTCAGCCGTGACATCCCTATTTGGTCATAGTGCTACCCACTACCTAGCAACCCTCTCCGGGACACCAGGATGTTCATATAGCTGGGTCTGCATAGACCAGATGGAGCTCAGTGCACTCGACCGCACAGATGGCATTTATAAAGCTTGTTTTTCTGGCATGTCTAGCTAGGAAACATTCTCAAGGGTATCAGCAAGATCAAAAATGTCTTGAATCTTCTCTAGGAAACGCTCTTGTGACCTCCCTCTATTCCATCTTTCCTCACTAGTCACTTTCTCTCTTTTAAATGCACAACTCTTTCGCAAGATCTACCAAGTTTGCTCTTCATTGATTTTTGGTAAGCCTAAACAAACCGGGATTATGTTGCGATGTCTTGCTGTTCCAGCTGTAATGCAATGTAACCTCATAGATGCGTGACTAGGCTCTTGGTTGGCTGGCAATGGTACCATAATAAAAGTTCGTCTCGGCGCTCTGGAATTGCTTCCTTTATGACCTGGTCATCATTAGTGACTCCTGCTATATCAAGGTGCATTTTCTTATATCGAGGTGCATCCCCATTTTACATAGGTATACGTAGTAGTTGTCGTCGTCTACCGAGTTCAGTTACCAGGTGTATAATAACTAGTAAATACATTCAAAAGACCAAAGGGGAACAGCTTGTACAAATACTGCTCTACTAGTACCAGTATGAATACCACTACCAAAGCCAGTGCCAACACCAGTCTACTCCAATCTACTGGCAGCATGAACAGCATTCCACTAAAGCCAACTACTACCTAGTGTAGGTGCTATAGTCACTTCTTGGTGTGTAAGTATAGTAGATAGTGGGTATGTACCTCGATTTAATAGAGGTCTTATTATTGCTCCCACAGCTTGATTGTTCCATTTGAGTGTTGTATCAACAAAATGCTATGCAACCCTGTAGGCCTTCTTGCCCCCTTAGGTCAGATACCTACCTCTCAGGTAGTATATCCTCATGAATCCTCTTCTCGCAAGCTTGATTCACACCAGCTGAACAATTGTCCAAATACTTTCGTCGACGGGCAGTCAGTACTCGTAAACCGGCCAACCAGAATGTCCAGGATAGCCGGCATCTTGAGGTTTGACATACCAGTTGTTCGGTATAGCTAATATGGGCGATGACGGGATGGCGGATGCACTGAAACCACTGTAAACACTGCCGGGTTTTGGTTCCTGGAGAGGTCTTGATTGGAAGCTTATAGCTTCAGGTGATACTGTGCAGCGTCAAGGATACATTAACTGCTGGGTTGCCACATGTTAGCTGCATGCCAGAACAACCATTTTATCGTGTGGTAGGGATGAAAGACCCAGGAGACGCAGCTCTGAGGAACAGATGTTAAGATTTCGACGCCAAATATAGCTCTCGTCGTACCCTGACTGCAAGCTGGAACTTGTGTGAACTTTACTGTTTCACAGCACTAAGTGCGCCAGTGTAACAATTATCGCGCTATATATCAAATAAGTTATATGTCAAATTATGTTCGGACTTAAAAGTGCTACCCTTACTATGCGACCCCTACTATGACGGATTTAGCCTTCATTCTGTGAGCCTAGTAATCCATTGTCTAGGTACTTCACCGAGTACATAGGTACTTTAACACAGATCTTTGCTCGTAGACGAGACATCACAGAGCATGCACTTCAGTAGTAGCACGCATACATTGGACGATAAGCCAGTCCGCAGAGCAGTAGAGGTTGTGCTGGTACAATACATAATGCCTATGCATGCTCGGGATGTAACCCAGCCAGCTTGTTGGACTTGATCAACAGTTTGTGTCGGCGCGTTCGGCAATTGAACACGAAATATAATACTCTACTTACGCCGTGTATCTAGACTAGATGTCGACGCTCAATTAGGGATTTTGATTCGGTGTTGTAGGGCTTTTTACCAATTATACCTTGTCTCCGCATTTGATGAATCGGCGACAACCCGGTACAGATGCCGGGTTTGCTACTCAAATGCTGGGGATGCATGGACAAGGGATTGATCAGAGCAATTAATCATGATCCTCCGTAGTTTCGGAGCCTGTCAAAAGGAGAGTCAGTTTGCTGGTCATATTAAAGTTCGAGTCGTTGTATCGACCGTACTCAAACCTCGGAACTGACCTACCTTTACTTCACAACAACGGCTCAAGTATACACCAAACATTGATTTATTATACAACTGCTGTATAGTTACACACAGTCTATACACCCGCGGAGCAATATACGTGACACTTCGAGCAGACCCAGAAATAGCATCAAGCCTCTATCCGGCTCCGCCTCCACCTCCACAGAGATCACTGAACAATCCCAGCTTTCTCTAACAGCTCTTCACCATCACCTGTGGCTGGGAAATCCCAGCCAAAACTTCTCCTGGGAGTCCTGGCCCAAGGTGTGGAGCTTTCATTGACAGTCGAGCTGGACACGGGGTGATCCCTTCATATATCACGAGCTACCACTAGCTCGGCGCCATTACATCTTCATACCTGGTTTGCTGCCTATCCCCATCTTGGAAAGCTCGATAACCGGCTGTCATGCTAGTTAAGACCCAACGGGCGTATCTTGATAATTAACGTCGAATACCGTTTTCACTTATCTAAGACCTACAACTCGTCTTCACCACGTCCTTCAAACCTATAGACAGTCTCATTCAGCCACTATATAAAGTGAATTGCACGCTGCAGAAGCAATAGCTCTCGATTCTGATATCACTTCAGCTAAGTCTACTAAGACACCCTCGACGCCAGCCGTGCCAGCCGTCTCTTGGGACTCAAGTGCAACACGGGAGAGGCATAACCGTTGAAGACCGTGCTGATTGAACAACGTCATCGATAACATTAAGAAACAATGAGAGAATCGAGTGCAGAATCCGACTCCCCTTCGGCTCCTAGTCCGGATGAGAAGACTACCAAGAAGGATGGAGCTACGGAACCCAAGGTTACCAGAAAGCCAGGATCAAAGGAGAAAGGCACAAAGCGGACGAAAACTGGTTGCCTGAGTAAGTTGAAACGCTCCATGGGTTTGAGCCTGATGCTAACAAAATACCGACAGCATGTCGCCGACGCCGTATCAAGTGTGGCGAGGAGAGGCCGACGTGTTCAAACTGCACAAAGTCTAAGCGCCAATGTGAAGGCTATAGTCAGAGAGTTGTCTTCAAAGACCCGCATACCTCATACAGAGGTCCACCAATGTCGTCGACAGTCCCTTTCGTTGAAAACGAACCGACATTCCATCAGGAAGGACCTGTACCTCTTGCGCCTAAATTAGCAGCATCTTTCGTCAACATGGTTTCCACTGGCGGCATAGCTTACCATTCCCAATCTGGTGCTACCGCTTCACGAGTTGAAAGAGGACCCTTTGGGTTTGTTGATCCCCATGATCAGCCGCTTTCCCGAAATCCTAGACCACCACCCCCGCTGGCATCTGCCAGTGGTAGTTCTGATACAGTGGATCGTTCTTATATGCCCGAGCCGTGGAGTGGCCATCCATCACAGTCAAGCCACTACTACTTCGGATCTACGCCTGTAGTGGAAAAAGAGCTAAGTATTGTAGCGCCAACCGGCCCAGCAGGTATTTATCCCCTCGAGTGGTCTACTGCGTTGCGTAGTAAGACATCATCCCTTGAAAGTTAAAGTACTGTTTGTTGATTACAAACAGCGTCCACGGATGGGACTCATGCAGGCCCTTCCAACTGCGGTCCAGCATCTGCATCTACAGCACCGAGCGTCATGAGAAACTCTGCCAGAGCTCCCCATTCAAGCCTGTCATTCTCAGCATCGAACACTGGAGTACGGCGACCAGAATGGTATGCAACTCATCAGCGCGGGCAACATCAACAGGAGCATAGTCTTAGTCATGATCATGGTTTCTATCAAAAGGTGGAATCATTTCCTTCGGAAATACCTAACCTCCACCCAGAGGAAGATGGTGACCCTTACGACGTATCTGAAGACGAATATACCGCGATGGGAGAGTACGGTGACGACGAGCCATCAGATGATGATATCGATACACATCTCAAGAACAACGACTTGGGTGTGGTCGTTGCTCTCCAGGCACGACAAGACGCTGCAAGATTTCGCTCAGTAACTGCCTATATTGATCGACCTGATATGCTATCGCAATATGTTCCCTCCTCACGCTCGTCACCACTCGAGGATCCTATGACAGCGAGAGTATTCTGCCATTTCATCAATGTGCTGGGACCAGTCATTACGCTGTTCGATAGGCACACCGCGAATCCTGCATTAATCTTCAAGGGAGAGCCCGTACCCAAAGACCAACAGCACAATTGGACTTGTGAGTTTCACTGATTCAGATATCTTCTCATAACAGATACACCTTTGAAGCTCCAGCTGATATTGCATAGACACTTTCCCAATTCTTGCTCTCCAAAATACAGGACTGTTACATGCTATGTGTGCTCTTGCAAGTCTGCATATTGCCAAACTTCAAAACAAATCTGTTACTCCTTCCTTGAGGCACTATGCGTACAGTATCCGTAGAGTCGCGAAGAGCTTGGGTCAACCAACTAAAAGAGTCCATCCTGCTACACTTGCCGCTGCGATGCTCCTTGCGTTTTATGAAGTTTGGTGTGCCGACCATCAGAAATGGACTAACCATCTTCTCGGAGCTTGCATGCTGGTAAGAGAGATCGACTTTGCGGGGACCACCAGGTACATCAAATCAATGAAGCAACGGCAACGACAAGAGCAAGAGCATACCAGATATGAGCAGCATCACCAGCATGAGTACTCCGCAACAGGAAATAGTGTGGATAACACAATCAGTTCTGTTGATGATGTGAATGAGAACATTGTTGCCATTATCATGGGAAAGCAGATCCGATATGATCAACATGGTCAAGTTATCGATGAAGACATCCAGGAGACCCGTGACACTAAGGTCTACACGAAAAGAGACCTTGAGATATATGAAAATCAGCGGGACTTATTTTGGTGGTACTGCAAACAAGATGTGTACCAGAGCATTCTGGGAGGTGGAAAGCTTTTGTAAGCGAATCTACAATTTTCTGGTAATCAGTGCTAATGAGAGAAAGCATGGAATACGATCGTTGGAGCCACTGCCCACCCCGAGCACCACTGGGCCGTCGCAACGCAGCATACGGCACATTCGACCACCTCGTCCTCCTCATGGGCCGTCTCGCCCACTTCATGGCGAAGGATCTTAAAAGGAAACAACTAGCAATTAGAGCCAACGGTGGCTACATCCCACCAGATCAATCGCCTCCGCTAGGCGAACACCAAGGACCACAACACCAGAATCAGCAATACTTCCCTCCCATGCCTCGTCCAGCACCTCAAATGTCTCCATTCACAGGCATGATGCCCGTCAGCGATGCAAAACTGCCTATGGGCTTTGGCGTTCAGCGAGATTCTTCGCCTGGGAGCATCAACAGTGACGAGGTCGATCTTGAGGCTCTGACTATAGAGGCGGAAGAAGAATGGCTTGATATCCGTCAGGCTTTCACTGTCCTCGAAGATAACTTCCACGAGGACTTCCAAGCCCTGGGACCAGAATATGTGGCGCCGATTGACACGCCTTTCGGGCCTGCGCTGCAGTATAGAACATATGTGATCGCCGGAATATGGCTGAACTTCTATATGGCGCTGATAGTATGCCACCGAGCACATACATCTATGCCGCCGTCCGCCATGGTCGCTGCTGGTATATCGGCCCGACATACTGCTATTTTTGCGAATAAGATCGGGCGTATCGTCGCTGGAATCGCGCCGAACTGCGACTTGGCTTCAGACGTGACACCAGGCTTCGCAGCCGGCTTAGTGGAATGCACCACCTCATTCTTCGTCGCAGCAGTACAATATCGCGACCAAGCGCAGCGAAGCTGGACAATCACGAGACTGCGTGACACTGGACGTCTGACAGGCTGGGAAACTGCTCGTGCGGTCGTGACAGCTTTGGAGCTCATGTGGTCGAAAGCTGCCGAGTCAGGAGCAGGACCGCCGTATTTCAGCGACCCGAGTGAAGAGCCGTGGCAGTACAAGAGGGAGAAGGGACTGGATAGGACGCACTATACTCTTGGGTTCTTGAGTATTGATGATAAGGAACATGAATCTGCACCACGAAATCGATGGTTGCCGAATGGCATAATGTAGAAACAGATACCCAATATCCCAAAAAGTAATACAATGAAAGCTGTAAAAGTTCTTGATATTGTACAATTGTCTTACATGCCATGCATTTTCATTTCTATCGATATGGAGGAATTGCTCATGAAGGCCATCTTCAGTGGTTTTGGCATATTTATGACAAACGCTCAATTTGCTGGTAATCTCTCCACGACAACTGCCATCTCCGCATCTGTGTAGATTCTGAAGCCCCTCTCCTTGGTCACACTCGCTAGTTGGACGTTTTTCGAATCAAGCTTCTCCTCCATAACCTGCTTCAACGTCTTCAGGACCAACGTCTCAGCTTCCTCAATTGTCAGAGACTACCACACAGTCAGCCAGGGTTCTATGTCATTATGCCAGCGATCTCCTTACCTTATGAAACTCATTCTGTAGCTCAGCCTGTGCACCCTCCGAACCAGATCCAATCGCCTTGGCATCATATCTGTAGAAGGTTCCACTAGGCTCCGCATGGTAAAGCTGTGGTCCATCCTCATCGTAACCCGCAATCAGAAGCGCCACGCCAAACGGTCGGCTCATGATGCTCTCCTCTCCATCCGCACCCTCTCCAAACCGCAACGCCAGATCGCAAATCGCCTGCGTACAGCTCTCGACACGCAGCGGCTCGTTGTAGTGGAAGGCATGGTTCTGAGACTCGACGCGGGCATGTTCGACCATGGAGCGGGCATCAGCTTGCAAGCCTGACATGGCACAGCCGATGTGGCGGTCGATCTCAACGATCTTTTCGACAGAGGAGGTTTCGAGGAGCGAGGAGGTGACGCGCTTTTCGACACCGAGGACCACTCCACCACCGGTGGCTACGCCGATTGCGGTCGAGCCTAGCTTGATCGCTTCGAGGGAGTATTCGACTTGAAAGAGACGGCCTTCTGGGGAGAAGGTGCTAGGACGATGTTAGGCTCTGACGTGGCACTGGAGCTTGAAGGAGCTGCAGATGGGTATATAACATACTTAATACCTCTGTCTGAGTACTGGTTAGCTTGGTTCAACATGGGAAGAGCTGTATATAGGACATACCATATTCTGAGCGTGCAATAAACATGATGGCAGGCTGTTAATACCTCCAAGGTCAAATGTGGTTACAATTTTGATTATGTAGGGAAAGTGCACTATACAGTCTTTCCAGGGCGTCCGGGTTTTTTGAGAGAAGATGGAGAGAGTTGCAGATGAAGGTGAGTTGTGGTAGTTGTGTTTGTACAGAGCGTCCGCGAAGCTCACTCTGCCTTGGCCTTGGCATGGCATGCCAAGCCCATCTTTCAGTCGCGAGGCTGGCTATACTGAACGCGACACTTGGAGAAAGTCAACAACTTTGACAACAGACTGCTAATGGGCCACACGTTTGGAGTCACCTGCTACTATATCTCCCTGCAGCTGAGGCCCTAATGTAGCGAAAATGTCTTCCTCGTCCAATGTTAAACTGATGCACAGCGACCGGAGGAGTGCGACTGATAATGGCACTTCGCGACCCCGCCAATCTTCTGGACAAGCAGGAGGAAGTAGGAGTGACAGACCGGAAACACGAAAGCCCACTTCGCCTGGGGTGACTGCTAGTGGTGGCCCACACAAAAGGACTGCCTCGGGGTCTCAGAGAATGAAGGCAGTGGAAGAGAGGCGGATAGAGAGAGTGCAAGTCACTACTAGGGAAACTTTAACGTCGAGAACAAAAAGCCCTGAACGGCAGCCTGCACCACCGCAAGCTCAAGAAAGGACGAAGCCTAGAGAACCAACTAGGACTCCTTCGTTGGACAATCGACCAAGATCGAGCAGGACGGAACAATATCAGAGTGTACCATGGAACCCAGAAGCTTCTTTAGTACCGCATACTACAGCCCCATTGGCATCTCGGATATCAATACCGCCTTTGGCATCTCAAGTACCTCAATCTCTACAACCCCGGCCCCTTCACGAGTTGAGTTTGGAAGTGGAAGAGGCGGCTATACTGGAGGACTTATTGCTGGTATTCATGGGATACGAAGGACAATACATACGATTTGGAAAGAACTACAATCCTTCAGTGGAGAAGGAAAGGCTTGCCGGTCCCAGCTTCAGGATTTTGCCTGGGTTGGATCCAAGTTTGCAGGACCTAACAACCACAATGTTGAAAATGGCGACGCATTATATGGCCATTGAAGCTTTCGTGGAAGTCCAGAGCCGAGAAGAGTTTGGCGCTGTCAACCACGCGCTGTGCGCAGCGATACGGAAATTGTTGCATGATTACCTGATACTGATTGCACAGCTTGAGACCCAATTTCTCACGAACCCATCCTTCACCTTGCACATCCTGAATCTTCATACTTTACCGACTAGTCACATGATGCTTCAGATATACTCTCTGGCTCATGAGATCCTGAAACGTAATTCTCTGCTTGAAGAGGATCTGGAAGACTCTGATGGGTTTGATGATATTGAGAATATTCTGGAGTCATTACGGGAAGGAGGTGATCTTGCCCCAGGCAATATACCTGGCAAGAAGATTTGTAAGGGCGGAAGTGTCCTTGGATTGATAACGCAGAGACTCGAGACGATGTCTGGTGATCCTGCAGCACGGTCTCTTCTCACATCGCTGCTCCGAAGCTCCAGCAGGCCATATATGATGATGCTGAACGAATGGCTGCATCATGGAAGCATCAAAGATCCACACGCAGAATTTCTGGTCAGGGAACAGAAAAGTATCAAGCGGGAGAGATTGGAGCAGGATTATACGGATGAGTACTGGGAAAGACGGTATACAATCCGAGATCACGATGTCCCTCCCCAATTGGAAGGCGTGAAGGATAAGGTCTTACTAGCAGGGAAATACTTGAATGTTGTTCGTGAGTGCGGAGGCGTGGATGTAAGCAAGGCTGTCAAGGATGTACCGCTATCATTCGATGACAACCGCTTCCTCGACAATGTTAATAGCGCATATGCTCATGCCAATGAGTCCTTGCTAAACTTGCTGCTCACGACTCATGCTTTGCCTGCTCGATTACGGTCAATGAAGCATTACTTCTTCCTCGATCGATCAGATTTCTTCTCATACTTCTTGGAACTCGGAGCTTCCGAGTTGAGAAAGGCACCCAAAGCTGTCAATACGAACAAATTACAATCGTTGCTTGACCTGGTGCTTCGACAACCCGGTAGCATCGCAGCTCAGGATCCATTCAAGGAAGATATCAAGGTCGAAATGAATGAGGTTAGCTTGACAAATTCACTGACAAGAGTGGTCAACATCTCAGGAATAGAGCAAGGAGAGACCGTGCAAACTCCAGCTTCGGCTCCAACCAACGAAAACGAAAAGAATGCGAGTGGTTTCACTTCTTTACAACTAGACTACTTAGTTCCGTTTCCGGTCTCGCTAGTAGTGAGTCGAAAGACTGTTTGGAGATACCAAGCACTATTTCGATATCTTCTTTCACTACGATACCTTGAACAACAGCTCGTTTCTTGCTGGCAGATCCATAATCGCGCCCCAAGTTGGTCTCACAAGAGTTCCAATCGGGAATTGGAGATGTGGAAGCGTCGTGTATTCACGTTGCGTGCTCGTATGCTTGTCTTCGTGCAACAGCTTCTGTACTTCTGTACAGCAGAAGTTATCGAACCAAATTGGCAGGCTTTGATGGCAAAGTTGAATGCTAAGGAAGACAGCAAGGATGGAGTTCGAGCTGTGAGGACGGTGGATGAGCTGATGCAGGATCACGTGGACTTTTTGGATACATGCTTGAAAGAGTGCATGTTGACCAACAGCAGACTATTGAGAGTATGTACCTACTGCCAATGTTTACTCGATAGTTTGACTAACGAATTCTGCAGATCCATTCTAAGCTTATGCAAACATGCACAATGTTTGCTACGTTTACAGGCTGGCTATCACGAGAGCTACAGCACAGTGACTCTGATCTTTCAGGCACTGAGAAGCCATCAACCATGAGCAAAGAGCAGTGGGCGCGCAATGCCACTGAACGACGACGTCACAGTGAATCAACGTCTTCAAGCTCATCAGCAGCTCGTCCGACAGACGAAGCGAGGTTAGAGAAGATGGTGGAGATTATGAAGAAGTACGAGTTCAACTTTAGCAGACATCTTCAGATTCTTCTGGATGCGCTGAATCATTACGCTGCCACAGAGACAGTGGTGTTGTTGGGGTTATGTGCGAGGCTGAGTACGGCGAATCAGGGGACTGAGTACTCGGGATTGAGGACAGATGATGACGGTACGTCTCAGATATGATGTGGTGGAAAAGGAAAGTACATGCTGAATTTATGATATCCCTGGACGTATGTAATTGGCGCAAGGTAGCGTTGTCAGTCTACATGGCAAGAAAGCCATGATGCTATACTTGTCCAGATCTTGATTTTTCCCCATTGTGGACACAGGACATATCGCCTTGCAGGATATCCAGTGCTAAAGTTCAGGGGATGCCTGGATCGACATGGCATATCGCCAGAGTAGAATCTCTGAGAAGCTCTCCCTAAATACTGCACGTTGCTGTTGCTTCAGTACACTTATAATGAAGTAGACTGCTTCACCCCTATGTGTGATATCTAGTGCCTAACGCGCGACTGTCCACTCTCATATCACTTCTGTGTCCTCTCATCGATGTCCATCGTGAATCCTTCATATTAATACAAGTGTTTCTTGTCCTCTGTACTTTATATCGTCAGTTATATTGTTCTCCCATTTCACGGTGATTAGTAGCACAAACGACGGGACCCCTGATTATACAACGAGGGGCAAGTCCCTTTTTGGCGGGGTCAATCGTGTTCGTGTTAATGATGCTGATACTCGGGGCCACCAGCTAGAACGAAGAGAAGCATGATACCATTTGTAAAGAGGACATCGTTCAGTACCTATCAATACCAGAGCCGGTAACAAATATGGAGGAATTACAGTATATCAAAGTACAATTTGTGGCCAGAACATCCCGATTTGAACAGCCTTTGTCCCCACTCTGGTAAAATATCGTCCGACACCGCTTTTGCAAATCAATACCACCTCCTCTTTCTCCCCTATACTCCCAGTTAAACCAGTAGCCCACTTGAAATACATTTGCTGCGAGAGTCTACATGCAGCGTGAGTTCGCAGATCGTTGGGCTCGCAAAAGATACTTTGGCTAGCACCCAGGTTGCAGCCACGAGAAAAATAAATATACGACATATACAAGCAAGCAAACCAGTTTGCAGTAGAGTTAGTGCCACTTTCCCCCTTCAGACTCTCTCCTGCTTCTGCATTTCTTGGTATCTTTCACGGCATATTTCCTCTCACCCGCACACCTCTCTTCATCTCAGCCAGAAGTGGTGACTCATTATCACCCTCTCCTTAAGACCATGACTAACACCTCTCTCAGAGCTTCCTTGCCTCCTCTACCTTACAATCCTCCCAGACAGGCACAACTTACTCAGTCGCAACCATGCATATCAAAGACATGCTCAGCGAGGCCCAACAAGCTGGCGCCCCATCCTTCTCCTTCGAGTTCTTCCCGCCCAAGACCGCACAAGGTGTACAGAACCTCTATGATCGTATGGACCGCATGCATGGGCTGGGGCCGAGCTTCATCGATATTACGTGGGGAGCCGGGGGGACACTGGCGGAGCTGACGCTGGAGATGGTTAGTGTGGCTCAGGCGCAATATGGGTTAGAGACGTGTATGCATTTGACGGTATGATTGCGATTTCTATACTTGGGAGATGGGAAATGGGGGTGTATGAGGGTTAATCGGAATTGCGGGGGTGATGTTTGGAGGACAGTGGCTGACTTTGCGTGTAGTGTACGGATATGGGACAGGCGAAGGTTGATGAAGCGTTGAAGAGCGCGTATAGAGCTGGGTGTAAGTGGCAAATCGGAGAGAAGTCATGATCGTCAACTGACGAGATGTACAGGCACTAATATTCTCGCCCTCCGCGGCGACCCACCTAGAGAGAAAGAGAAATGGGAAGCTACGGAAGGAGGATTTCACTTCGCCAAAGATCTCGTCAAGCACATTCGTAGCACATACGGCAACCATTTCGACATTGGTGTAGCTGGATATCCAGAGGGATGTGATGATAACGCAGATGTCGACTTATTGCTAGATCACCTGAAGGAGAAGGTTGATGCCGGAGCTACGTTCATTGTCACACAGATGTTCTACGATGCTGATAACTTCATCGAGTGGATCTGGAAGGTGAGGGCCAAGGGTATCAACGTCCCAATCATCCCAGGAATTATGCCTATCAGCACCTACGCCAGTTTCTTGCGCAGATGTAATCACATGGGCTGTGCGATACCACCAAAGTGGAAGGCTGCACTCGAGGCAGTGAAGAACGACGATGCTGCGGTGCGTGAGATCGGCACTGGCTTGGTCGCAGAGCTATGTCGAAGGCTTCTAGGAGCAGGCATCAACCATCTACACTTCTACACCATGAATCTGGCTCAGGCTACTCGTCTGCTTCTGGAAGAGCTA
The DNA here is from genome assembly GCA_019669825.1 of Calycina marina. NCBI lineage: Eukaryota > Fungi > Ascomycota > Leotiomycetes > Helotiales > Pezizellaceae > Calycina > Calycina marina. Next base: position 24,643 of record MU254137.1, read on the forward strand.
ACCATGATGCCGTCTGTCGAGCGGCCTTTGAAGCAACAACTTCCATGGCGGCAATCTCTCGGTCTCAAACGCAGAGAAGAGGATGTCCGTCCAATTTTCTGGAAGAACAGAAATAAGTCGTATGTCGCACGTACCCAGGACTGGGATGAGTTTCCCAACGGGCGATGGGGTGATTCCAGATCTCCTGCTTTCGGTGAACTAGATGTCTATGGAGCCGGTCTCAAGGGTACAAACGAGCAGAACATCAAACTTTGGGGATCACCTGAGTCAATTCAAGATGTTGCTGATATCTTTGTGAAGTATCTTGAGAACGGTGTTGAAAGTCTTCCTTGGAGCGAGGCACCAATTTCTAGCGAAGCTGATGTCATCAAGAAAGAGCTCATCAGCCTGAACAAGCGAGGTTTCCTCACTATCAACTCGCAGCCAGCTGTCGATGGAGTCAAGTCTTCTGATCCGACTTATGGATGGGGACCTACCAAGGGATACGTGTACCAGAAAGCTTATCTTGAGCTTCTGGTATCCCCGAAGCTGATCGATACGCTGGTCTCCCGTATTTCGCAAGATCCCGACTTGACCTTCTATGCTGTCAACAAGCATGGAAACCTGAAGACGAACTCTCTTGGCGATGGTCCAAACGCCGTCACTTGGGGTGTCTTCCCAGGCAAAGAAATCGTCCAGCCGACCATCGTCGAAACAATCAGTTTCCTAGCCTGGAAGGATGAGGCATACCAACTCGGTACTGACTGGGCCAAATGCCACCCCGCCGGCTCTCTAAGCAGGGACTTGATCAATCATATGATGGATAAGTGGTATCTTGTCAACATAGTCCACAACGACTTCCACCAGACCCACGCCTTGTTTCCGCTCTTTGACGGTCTTTCTGTAGATAACATCGCCACGCCCTTCCAAAAGTTGACGAATGGCAGCAATTGCATACACACCAATGGAAACGATTCCCCTCCTTTGGGAAAAGAGAATGTCCTTCTATCTAACGGCGGGAATATCACTCTCACAACCGGTTTTCTTGAGCCGTTGTCAAAATCTCACGTCATATAAAAGATTTTTCCTCTGTCCAGGACATTTCTTCACACGATTCAGCATATTCTCCTTCGTCATCTTTATTTGCAGCAGGCATTCAGCATGGTGTTCTGGAAACATTTAACATAGGGCATACAGGCATACCCAGAAACTTCAACAAGTTTTCTGGGGAACAAAAGTAGATCTCAACGATCTCGATCTTTATATCACGGGTGGTTTTTATCATTGGGTTGACGGGATGAAAAATCGGGAGTGGATCATATGGGGAAACATGTTCTCAACGACCAAAAATATGGTCTCAACGATCTAATGGATGCATGATAACACGGCATTACACAGCATGGCATGGCATGACCTGTGCAAAGCAGGAGACCCTCTTCAACGGGGGCTTGAAAGAACTCAGATCTCAACATTCTAAATGCATGGTTGAAGGTAGACGGACTTTTAAAGATAACTATATACAAGGAGTAGCAACTTTCAACGGCCCAAACCTAATGTGATTAATTATTTATCTGCAGACTCTGTTGCCCTCAGAAATACGAAATCCTTGAGGAACATTCGACTACTGAAGTGTTCCTTGGCATGGCTCGCTTGTATTCAGAGGTGTCAATAAGGGAACAGGACTTCTGTTATGCCGTCTCTGATAGCACAGAGCATGTGAGAGCATCTATTATGCGTAAGAACCAGGTAACGTGGTTTATCAGCACCTCGTCAATATCAGCACCTCGTCAATTTTTTCTTGGCACGGAACTTTAAACTTATATAACTTAACTGTTGGTTGCAACTGTCAGGGCTAGTCACGTGTTACCCGGCGAAACGTAGATCCGAGCCGGGAACTGGGTACAGCTTCAAAGTCAGTAGTCAAGTAGCAGGAGAGAATGAGAAAAACACAATCAATAAGTTTACAGTTACACTATATAGTGACTAGTGAATATGGTTGTCTATTCAACCGACATTAACATCAATATATTGAACTAAATAAACTACTTAGAATCTAGTGAAGTAGATACATCTATAGCATCTTGACAAGTCCGCGCGTTGTGACCAGCGTTTCCGCAAGCCCCACAACGTCGTGCAGATAGTTGCCCCTGCTTTCGACTAGCCCCCTCCGCACGCAAGTCGCGTCGCAATTCTTTGTCCGCATC